>PPHD01007063.1:0-23611 GCA_002909625.1 Bambusicola thoracicus
TTCCCTAGTTTGATCACAGGCAGATGATCAGTTATGCTTTCAAGGTTAACAGCAGGAACTGGTACCAAACACAATACCAAAGGTTCACTGTTCCATTTTTAATATCAAAAAAGTAATAAACAGCCTTGGTTTGGGTGAAAAGCCATTTGGAGAGCTCTACAATTGTTTGAATGACATCTTGGATAGAGGATTGGTTGACAACTGAAGTACGCCACAGAAACGTAATTCTGCAGTACAATGATGTCCTCAGGAGCAGATCATTGTTGAAGAAGCACAAACGTGGAAACCTCGAGCACGTAACTGACTGCATGTGGGCTACTGAAACACAGCGTATGGAACTCAGAGGGCTGTGTCCACTTATCAGCAGCTGCCTCTGTGACCCTGCATAATTCACTTAATCTTTCTGCCTCCCGGTTTCCCTGTTCCTACACAAGAGATAAGAATGCTTAACTAACTTTATATAAAGATTTGCAAGCTCTGATTTTCTTTTCTTTTCCTTTTTTTTTTTTTTTTGAAAGAAAATGTTTTATTGGTGATTGCTGTTTGTATTATTTGTTTGTATCATTAACTTACCCAATTGTTTTGCGTGAGCAAGGAGGAAAATTAAGTACCCTATTCAGCAACTGTTTCTTGTAACCGCAAAACTAAGCTTCTTTATCCAGTCTGACAACAGAACTTAAGAATCTTTTTTCTTTTTAATATATTGGCCAGACCTATCTAGAAATCTATTAATCTTTCTCCTCTGGACAATGATAATGAAAAAAAAAAAACAAACCCAAAAACCACAAAAATAACCAAACAACAACCAAAACCATAAACAACAAAAAAAAACAAACACCACACACTAGCATTTAGCAGAAGAATTTCAGTGAGTCCTCTCTGCTACCCCATTCAGTTTCCCTGGATCCCCTTCTCCGTCCTTCACACAAGATTAAAGCTTACCCCTTGCCAGGTAATGCCATGGCAATTTACAATTACTGAGTGCTTTTTACTCGGAAGAACTAATTGAAAAAAATCTCACTTCTGGCATCATACAGTACTGCTGACAATGCCCATTTCACAGATAACCCACTGCACCAGTTTGGTTCTCATCTACTCAGCAAGCTGCCCAGTATGGCACACAAGTGGAAGCCTGAGTCCCAGCCACTCTTCCACAGGGATCTAGGGCCCAGTTTGGGCAGCAATCCACAAGCTCCAATTTTTTCTGTTACTCAACAGCTGTGATTAGAATTCCTTACTACAGCAAAAATGAGGAACAACTCAGTCAATCAAATACACCAGCAAAGTAACGACGGAGAGCCAACACCTGTCCCCTTTCCAACCTCTGCCCTGGTATGTAATTCCAAAGGCACACTGAAATGGCATAGTTCCCTAGGTAGGGCAGCTTCTCTATCACTGTAACTTATACCTACCTCCTTCATTCACAAACTGAAGGCAAAGATTCTACTGTTGACCCTCTCTTTCTCTTGCAAATGGCTCACACAGGTGTGTCAGGTTTTAAGCTTTAAAAATCTCAACTATAATATAAAAACTCTAAAATGCAAAACTAATGCTAGGGGAACACTCCCATCTGACAGTACACATTGGGCTCTGCTAACCTGTCCACAGCATGGACCAAGCATGCAACTGTGTGCTGGCTGCAAACCTCCCCCATTTCTCACAAAGGAGAACTGGATACCTCAAGGCTTTTTTCTCCTCTTGTCTCCCACTCTCCTCTTGCTCATCTCCATCCTTGCTTTAAAGGGGGGAGATGAGAAGTGCAGCTATTACTGGGCCTTCACATCCCTTTCACTATGGTCCCCACTTCCACCCCGTATGTCATGGATATTGAGCATGAGTCAGATTGATAGAAGAGCCACAAAAACAAACAAACAAATAAATAAAAGAGAAAGAAAGAAATAGGAGAGGTTATCTCGCTGAAAGAGATCTTCAAATATGCTTCCAGTAGAATGATTCCCAAGCACTTCTAAAATTCCAACCAGGAGCCCATCTATGCCTTGCAACAGCCCCATGCCTCTACCAACCTCATCCCACTTCTCTCCTCTACTTTACACAGTTTACTGGAGAGCTTTTTATGCTTGCACTACTCTTCATCCTTCAATCACTTAGAAATACTAATTACTCTTCACATATCCCTTCTGTGAAGTAAATAAGGATTATTATCCCCTCTGAAGTAAATAAGGATTACTAACTTCTTTTTACAGACTGAGGAATGGAGGAGAGGATTTTAAGTGGTCTGTACACCATGACGTAGAGAGACAATATTGAATCATGGATTAAGATACAGAAGTTCTCCATCCTGTGCTCAGGCCACGGCAGTCTAAATCTTATCCTTCCACTTGCAAATGATACTTCCAGCCCAATTGTTTCTATCTGCTGGTTGGTGATCAGATATTTAATGTATGCCATAAAATGAAAACATGAACTCTAGCACAGTGCCTCTTATTTGTCATGCCCCATTAATTAGACTGGGCGGTAACATGTGCCCGTATGATGGTTTTCAATTTTATTATAGCCTCTATTTGCTCACTCACTTAAGATGTTTAAAGAAGAGTTGTATGGATTATCAGACAGTCTGAAAAGTTCAGTTCAGAGCTCTTCAAACACAGTCATTTTCATCTTATTAGCACAAGAAAAGTAAAAGCCTCAGGCAGGTAATTTAACATCCAGTCTATCCAAAGGGACTTCTAAAGGAAAAGTCAACCTTTGTAAATTGTTTGTGATAATCTCCAAATTGATCATTAATTATCAGCTGCTACCAAGTGTTTCTTCCACCGGTGGCACTGTGAACATAATGCATTCCCCAGAAATCCTGCTATTGTTGCCACAGCCTGGGTTGTCAGCCATCAACAATGCAGTTCTAGGAAGGCTGCAGTCCAGCTAAGTGGATCCTGTCCTGTCCGTGCCTCCTGGGCAGTCTAAAAATTGCCTATTTCTAAACAGGAAGTCATCCATTATGGATGTTCTATTTTATATTCTATACCCCCGTGCATATATTAGTAATTGCAATTAATTTAGAGCTGTTCAATTGCATATTAGAAAATACACATTGATATGCACTGACGAACTAGGGCTGATGTAGAGAAACTTCATCTTTCTTTTTGCAGTTTTCTGATTTTCTTCTACTGGAAATGAACGCTGAAAATCCAAAAGCAAAGATCTAAAAGAGTATCTTTCCATACTTCTGTGAAAAAGAAATCAAGGAGCGAGAGCCGGAAGCACAGCAGATAGACGCTTGCCACCCTCACGCTGGCCTATTTTGGACAAGAGACTGCTCAACACAGTTGCAATTGCAATGTGATATAAAAAGCTGTGAGCAACGTTTTCCAGAATTGTCGGGCATGATACACAGTTTAGAAGGATTTTGGACTACTCTATGAGAAAAGCATGGCATCCAGCATTCTCACAGTTCCTAATCCAACTCCACTGAACTTAATGGATAATCTCCAGAGGACACTTCTGGATGTCAGGCACCTTGAACCTCCAGTGGGATCAAACACACCTGACAAGCCATGTTTTGAACAACTGCCTTGTCAACTATGAAACAACCATGATACCAATGAACTGCAAGACTGGTGACTATTTCATTGCGCGTTGTCTGGAACATCATAGTTTAAGGAAATGAAAAATAACCATTAAGTGAAAGACAGACACAGGTAATAAAAAACTTGCATAAATCTTTAAAAATGGGCTGTGGGTTAGCCCACTACCTTGGGTTGTAGGTACAGCACAGCAGCAGCTGAAGCCTTCTGTATTTGAGAATGGCGCTCCTAGCAGCACTGTAACACATTCCTCTATTTTTGTAACAGAAGCAATACAGGCTAATTCTACACATGTGCTACCATGTTACCTTCAGCACATGCAGGCACAGCGTACAGGAGCCCTATTCGCACAGAGACGACTGACATTCCTTACTCAGTCCATTAGCGGTACTACCACATCAATTCCAGATGATGTTATATGCAAGCAGATTACAGTTGTGAAGATGGAAAAAGACAACAGTACCAGAGCTGAAAGAAGAACCATCCCTCAAAGGCAGTTTTGCTCAGATTCTCTAAAATTCGTGTAATTTAGGCTTGCAATTGTAGCACAGGCTTTTGAAAGGATGCATATGAAAATTTTAGTTCAAAGGGTAGAAAAACTGAAATGGAATAGTCTCTTACAGATAGAAGACACACTTTTGCTAAAAAGCAAGGGAATGGACTTGCATTTTCTTCAGTGAGGTGGTGCCAATGAACAGGGCACAGCTCTTGAGGGAGGCTGAGCTTTAAGCCCTGCCCTGTTTAGCAGGCTAACATGGCGATCTGAGCTAGCATGGGGCAATTAATCCCCCCAACCCAACAGCACCTGGTGCTTCCTCACTAACCAGCCCCGGGCACGGGATGCTTTAAGAGCCATATACATCGTCTAGTTTTGTTTCCTTGTCTGATTTGAGGCCCTCTTACTGCTACTTTCCTAGGCCCTGCAGAACCAATTACTCTATAGGCCACTGAGCAGCATTTTATTCTTGTCGCATAGCAGAGAATAATGTGCTAATTGCAGATCAGGTTTAACCCCCCTCTCTCCCCCCCCGGATTTGCATAACTTACTTCCAGGGTCCACTCTGACCGTGAAAGGACACAAAATAAATATTTTGCAGAAAGGAAGGTACTACCATGAGGAGAACTCAAGCTGCAGAGTTTGTATGGCAGTCTCCATCTGAGAGCATGAGAAATCTCAGTTTGGCTGCTGGATCCTGGGCTGAAATTGTTGGACCAAAAATTAAAGAATGTGCTCAGAAGTACAAACAAAACACAATTTCGGGAGAGAAAATAAATCCTGTGATGTCACTTACAGCTAGCTCTTTTCAGTAGAACCACAGTAAATACTATCAATGCTTGCTTAATATTGGAAACGAGATGTAACATCAGTAAACAATTTAATAATCCAGTTAAGAGAAGCAGCAACAATTCCTTGGCTGCTAATGAACAGTATGATATCAAAGTTGTCATCTCTTAAATGGAGCCTTGGTGATTTTGCATACATGTTAGCCCTGATTAATTCAATTGTGCACTGCATGTGTTTAGTGTTGTGTAGATGGAGGGGAACAGTCAGTCTTGCAGAGGTCTCTCAGAGGACTGCACGAGCTTTGAAATCCTGGCCCCACTGACGTTCCACGAAACAATCTCAGCTCACTTGCCAGGAAGCAATAAAAGCAAAAAGGAATCCGTTCCTATGAGTGCATCTCAGCAGAACCAGGGCCCACTTGAGCCACCAGGGAGGGAAAGTTACCTAAAGCTCTCTGGTACCACCGCTCACTTTCAGCAGTCTTCAGTCTGTATTAGCAGCTAACATCTGAGGAAAGGAAAGGTTTGGTGCTTGGCAATGGTATGGTGTTAATGTAACACAATCTGTTAAATGAAAAAGCAAAATTAATTCCAATTTGGTGTCTTCACATTTCACACTCCAGAGTCTCTTACGGACTGAATGAAAGACAAGAAGGGTAGGGAAGAAAAAAAAATTAGGGAGTTTTCCCAAACTTAATCACCTACTTTGTTGAATTTCACCTCATTAAATCAAGAGGCAGTCCAAGGGAGAAATAAGAAAGGTGTTTTATCTATGTTGGGGTTTCTCACAATAGCATGAGAAATGTCTATCTGCCCATGTTCCGCTGCCTGCTGCCCCTCTTCCCCCTGTCCCTCCACAGTTCAGCTGTTTAGCCTTACTTCATCCTCACAGTAAGGAATGGATTAAACAGAATTACTTACTGCTATGCCAATTACAGAGGGATTAATTACAACTTTGCCTCCTGTCCCTCTAAGGTTGCACATTTGTCCACCAAGATAAAGCCGAGTTCAGCTACGTGGACGGCTGCAAACACTGCAGGAGACAGAGGAACTGAGTTTTTCTCTTGTTGTACTCAAAGCTTTGCCTGCAGTGCAGTGATTTAACCTAAATTCTTAACTCTGGGCAAAAGGGTTTCACAACTGAGCTGCTGTGGCGCTCAGTGTCTCAGCAGTAAAAGGAGTTGGCAATAACACCTATTTGCCAATGGCATCGTGCAAGTTTAATCCCTTCATATTCGTAAAGCACCTTGAGATCTTAGCACAGAGGGCACAAGGTAAGTACCAAGTTTTGTCACTACTGCAATAAATCACGGTGTGTTCCAGTCAGACTGCACTGAGCTCTCTGGACTTCAACTCAGGACATCTTTGGCTTCTGAAAGTATACATGCTTTGTCCAAACCAAGAAACTGGGAAGCTACACAAGATTTTTTTGTCTCCAGACCATTCCTTTCTTATTTATTTTTTTCTGAAGAAATTCTTCTCCGTGCCACCCACATTTGCTTCCAGGCTAATTATACTGTGAGAGACAACAAGCATAAAGCTGATTATAGCGTACTGAGGCCAGGGAAGGCCTCGTCAAACAAACAGGACAACTTCCCTTGGTCTGTTGCTCACTTTTTCTTTCTTTTTTTCCACTGGATGATGAATCCCCAAACCCATATGGCCATCAACCTCAGAAAGGACTAAAACAGCCTTTGTTCCATCCACCCGTTTTTTTTCTTCCTTTCTGCCACTCCCTTACATTTCCAGCTGCACCCTCCCCAGCCTAAAAATTGCCAACCAAACCCTCCTGTTCAGCCTGGTTACAGAACAGAATGAAGCAAGGCCAAAAGAATAACCTCCACCACCCTGAAAAAATAAGAGAGAGACAATTCCAGGAATGACTACCAGCCATTTGCAGCACAAGAAGTAGGACAGAAGAATGCTAGCTGTCTCTCTCATGCAAATTTCTAAACATAAGTGATGTTTCCCTTATCATCCTCTCTCCCATGCCCTTTTTCACCCCACCACAAGACAGTAGCTGCTCCACAGATGAGCACTTCCCAGTAAGGCCCTAGCACCTCAAGGAGTTAGAAGCTCCTTTTTGGCACCTTCTGAAGCCTGTGAGGAGGACATCTGACCTTGAAGAGTTCTCAGCATCTTCAGCTGCAACTGATTTCAACAGAAACTTTAAGCACTCCATTTTGAGCTTTAAAATATCAGGCTAATAAGTTACTATTATTTAATTTTTAATCGAGCTGTGACAATTTTCTATAGACCTTTCTACATCTTGTAAGCCTACCCATTCCAACTTGTTAGTCTGATACCACCTATCACATTATAAAAGAGATGTTCACGTACAAAAAGTACATCCCTTCCAACTCAGGATAGTCTACAATTGTATGATTCTAAATATCTCCAAATAAATATTATGCTGTATGTTTAGATGATTCACCATATAAAGTTGGAAAAGGGACACTGGAAGAAGTACCCTACTGGCTGGGCTAAATCATCTTTAGAAACATCGATGAAATTGTTCTAATACTGTATTTTTCTTATAGTCCAGCTTTTTTAACGGACCAAAAAGAGCCAGTATTTACCTACAGCAAAATAGTTCACTTGAGGTCTTTGCCATTATTTATTATAGTCAATTTGTCATATCTATATAGCTTATATCACTACTGACACAGCTATATGAGTAACAACATGTACCATGCCTTTTTCTTTCTGTATACAACTCATATTAAAAGAAAGAACAGAATATTTCAGCTAGATGAATAACTATTATGGGTATACGTTCAAGAATCAGAAATCAATTCCTCATCCCAGTAAGTGACTGTGATCATTCATTCTATCTCCGCCATAGATCCTGCTCTCCTTTTTAAGAGAAATGTCATAACAACAGGCATTAGGAAAATTCTGCTAAAGTTTCATCTCTCTGAAAGATAAATATATTGAGGTGGTCTTTTGCAGGTGATAAAAAGGAGATGAAAACAGTCATGAGAACAAAGGAGAATGAAGAAAGCAACTTCTGGTTTGCTGGTACAGTGACACACTGTTTTAATACAGTGGTTTTGGGACTTCTACCATCTGATAACATGTATTACTAATGCTCTCGTGCTACTTACTCCTGCTTAGAGGTCCTGGATTGACTCTGACGGAAGTCAGCAAGGCACATTCATGAAGCAGAGCTTCTGAACTGAGGGACCCACGTTACTAAGAGGCACGCAAAAATTCTTGGGTAAGAAGCAGTTGCAAGCACCTAGAGCTCTGGAGAGTCATGGTCATTATTGTGTTCCTTTAACTCTATTCCCTTAATAATTGATGCTCATTAATTAAAAGGAATTAAAGAAGAAATAAAAATAAGTTACACAAAGGAAGATGCAATCAAAAGTTTAAAAATTAATTTAAAATCTCTCAGTCAGCACAACGGGAAAATGCAGCAGTCCAGCTTGTCTGACTCAGGTGTGTAAAAGGACAGTAGGAATCTCCTCCTACTTTTTAGGATGGGTGCCTTACTTCAGGATTAGATGGTAAGAGGAAAGAGTCTTTTGTCTGCTTTGTACCCAGATACTTAGACAACTTTCAATGACTGTAGTATATAACCTGTAAGACACTACGTAAGTCCTGCTTCTTATTTCACATCATAATCCATCGTAATAGTATCTTTTAGCGTCATACGAGACAAAAGGAAAACATTCAAACATGGACTAAGAGCACTGCAATGTACATCCTACTGCCAACAAAATGTAACTCATAACAATGATACTAAAAAATAATAATGAAACTAAGCTGTACTAAAATGGGCCCAAATCTGATATTTAATTGATGCCACGTACCCCCATTGAAGTTTTGCACAATTCCTTCTTCATTCCTGAAACATGAAGTCACTCCAAGGGGACTCAAAGCTATGCTGTATTTTCCATTTTTCACTTCAATAAATATTACAAATACATTACCATGTATCTGGAATTTTTCTGCAATCATAATAACAAACCAATGTTTTCATAATGTCGCCATAAACCGCAGCTATTACCTTACACAAGGGCACCATGTTTTGGCACTGCAGTGCAAATGCTAGGAACAATTTCACCATCATCTTCCAAAATAATTCTCTGAACACATTTCCCAAAACGCTGTAGCAACAAAAGCTCTGGTGCTTCATCCCTTCCCTCCACCCTCTTGATGAATGAAAGAAAACAGTGAAACAAGCAGTGCCCTCTTCTGTATTTTGTTCTTAAAAGGACCTGAATCAGAGTCATCCACTGCTAAGTCACACTGAAGTCAACGGGAAATATTCTAAAATGTGGAAAAATTACATTTGTAACTTGACCTGTACCTATACCACATTTGGTACCTGTGTCGTGGGGTGGTCTGAAGCAAAGCCTGAGTTACACCAAATGCATAGTAGTATCCCCATTTTATTGAGGCAGACACTCTATTTGTTACACGGAAAACAATATGAAGACAGGCAGAAGTTCTTTCATTTGTGTCCTGATTTTATAGCAGGTCTAAAACCTACAGAACTTCAGAGGCATCGAAGCCACTCAGAGACTAACAGGACCAGCCTGTATCTGTGTGTTCCAACTACCTTACTCCTCATCAGATTCTCCTCAATATGGTGTCAAGCACCTTACTGTTAATAAGGATTAAACCTATTTAATTAAAGCATTTCCAGAGATCGCATCACTATCAGGCCTGATTAATGGTTCCTGAGGTCTACAGCAGCTAGGCTGTGTTTCTTATATATTCTAAATATGACTGTGTATTTGCATTCTGGGTTCTTTCTCAGTTAAAGCCAGCGCATGCAAAATAAATTCCACAATCCCACATTTTGTATACAAAGGGCATCACACATATCCTGCGAATTAAGCTATTCTCCTGAAATTATCTTAGTCTCACACAATCACACTTCAAACACTCCATATGTCCAGTTTGGTTATTCCTCCTCTAAAAAGCTAATAAATGTAAGACTTAAATGTAACTGTATTTCATCTAAAAACAATTATGTGCGGTACTTTGTGCCAGGAAAAGCATCAATAGGAATCATTAACAACGCTTCCACTTTATTCTCATCCCATTTAATGGGCCCAATCCAACATCCAAGTTAAGTCAATGAGAGCTTTATAATTGTTTTCAGTAGGAGCTGGACAGAGCCCTGTGATCATGTGGGGGCTTGTGAAAGGAGGCAGAATGATGAGCAGGCCCTCTGTCCGTTCACATCACAGTACTACAAAGGCAGAAGAACAAACTTCCCTGTGATGCTCGAGTCCAAAGCTGCATAGGAGCAAGTTACAGAAGCTTTGGAGGTGATGGCAAATGCTGATGGCTCTGCACTACCTCAGCCCTTATCCTCTTTTCTAAGACCACCAATGTGTGCACCGAGCTCTGTCAGACGTGATGCAAGTTCTCATTTGCTGAAAACCAGACTGACACAAGATGCTCAGTGCCTGGCAAGAAGCAAATTCTTGCAATTACTCTCCTGAAGTGTTCTAAAAATCTGAAACAAGTATAAAAGATCCACCACTACACATACCCTCCCGTTCAGCAGGCTTATTTTCATTGCAAAGAAAGAATAAGTCATCCTCACAAGGATTCACAGTTACAACGCATGTATATTGCTTTATTGAACTCCACCTGATGAACGGTTCTGAAAACACAGATCAGTTTATTTCAGGCATTTGCTTTGACGTTTCCTACGGATAAAAGTAAGGACAGAGGAAAAATAAGCTCTGATTTTCCCCCAGGCACCCCTGGAAGTGGTACAGTTCTAAATAGATCAGAAGCATGATCCAAACTATTAAAAACATTGAATTACTCCTACGTCCTAAAAGGACACACAGATTTTTTGTATTAGCTGGCTCAAATGAAATTCTTTCACATGCTAGTTTTTATTTCTTTACCAAAAATATGCACTCTTCCTCCACGTGTTTGTCCTTTCCTCCTGCTTTCAGTGTTAAATAATACATCAGAATCTTTGAAAATACAGATGTTACAGAGCCTTTGAAATGTAGGAGCCAACTTCACTGTGGAGACATTCAAAACTGCAGCAAGGGCTTCCTGGAAGGCACAAGCAGCACACAGTGCTTCAAGGGATTTCCAGACTTCTGTTCTGACCTCACTTTCCCCCATACTCTGGAGATGGTCACAGAATCTGATGCTCCATAGCAATGTGGTGCGTGCATACTGTCAACTTCATTTTCTTTTGGACTCTTAACAATGGCAGGCAGTGAAGAAAGCTGAGCTTCAACCTCTGCAACCGATCACTCACCCCCCAGCCTCAGTACAAATGCGTCTGGAGCCTGATGACAAGGGGGAACTGACCACAACCCAGAAGGAGCCACACCAGATCCACCAACTGCATACTCCTCTGCCCTCTCTCCGTCTTAAGCTTTTCCTAAACCATATGTTTAAATTTACTGGGAAGGGTGACACGATGCAGCAGTTTGTGTAAAACCAACAGCACGCGACACATCTGGAATTATAGCAGGGAAAAGAAGCAGGGGGGGAAGAAAAGGAAAGAGTCAGCTATTTGTTCAGTTCTTACTAACAGCATGAGGGAACTCAGGTTAACAGTGTAAATCAAATAAAACAGTTTACAGATCCAGCTTGCAAGTTACCATTTAATTGAAAAGGGGGACAACGGCAGGCTGTTTCCAGTTGCAGTCACACTCCCTTACCAGCAGCCTTCCCACCATAACCTGTCATGCACCCACCCAGGAGCTTCCTGCAAACCACAGTGGGTTGGAGGAATCTACAGAAAATAAAGTGACAATAAATATGACTATGTTACCTAGAGACGGAACGGGAGGAAGCGAGGAAAATGGCCAGCGTGTTGACATTAGTCAAGTAGACTTTCCCTTCTAAAATTTCCATGAACATGGGGCCGAATAGTAAAGGTTTCATTATGCATCCACTCGTTACGGAATTTGTGCTTGCCCATACCAGAACACAGGAGCTCATTCTTGTGTGATCATTAATGCTGAAGGGCGGATCAGCTGCTCTTTCCCACTCCTGAAGAAACCCGCTTTATGGCATGCAACATGAAGAACTGTTCTACTAAGAAGACGTTCAAATAACTTCAGTACAGTCACTCTAGGAAGACGCGGTGTCTCGAGAACTCGTTTCTTTGGTTTTGCTTTCCATTAGGATCCCCGTTTCAATGGGTATGGAATTTTCTTAAGCTTAACAGGCTTGTTGTTCTCATCTCTACTTGGGAGAATCGTGGCACTCCCCATAAAAATGCTGAAAGTATGCTTGTGGGAGAGGAGTGAAAGAAGAGCTGAGGGAGGAAGAGTCAGGATGGGAATAATACACAGGACTGAGCCTACTGGCTGCTGGGGGCTGCAACCTTAAACCTTAGAAGTATTATTTCACACACATACTTTAAAAAGTTGGATTTTTGCTGTCCATACATTATGATTCATCTAAAACTATGGGGAAGCTTTTAAGTTTTCAGCGTTATCATCATTTTATCTTTAGAGATCCAACTTTATCTTTCTTTCATCATCTCAGATGTTCTCTACTAAAGACAGGCTTAGGCAAATAAAATGTAATAGTTAAAAGCAACATTTTCTCAAGACCACGTAACAGAGAGAAAAGGAAATCTTTATAAATCGAGAACGTAAATAACAATTAGTCCTTTCATTTACTCTCCTGACATCTCAGAAGCAAACAATCCAGCCCTACTTTTCATTTAAAAGTACACTTATTGAGAACAGCATTCAGCAGTGTTATGATCTGACATGAGCAGCTCTCTAGACACACCAGCAAGAAACCTTTAGCCCTGTCCAAAGGTGTTAACAATGCAGTACTAATGTGACACGGCACTAAATGGATGGCCAAACACAGAGGCTTTGTTATATGCAGGAGGTTGCATTTTCATCATCTTTTTCCAAGTGTGTACCTAAGGAAAACACTCTCTAACCTCTCCATTAAAAGCTTTAGAAGCTAAGAAGAAACACATTTAGTCCCGCATATTTTTGGATAAAACCTAGAAAGGCAAGGGAAGAATATCTAAATTGCTAGCAAGGAATGAAAGCTCCCAATATTTATTATTATTATTATTTTTTCCCAGTGAATTTTCTTCTGCTTAACCTATTAAGAGTTAAATGCGGGCTGGTCTGAGTATCAAATTAATACACACACAAATCCTCTCCTAGCTTTCAATTTTTCGTATATTTTGCAAATAGCCTTTTACCAAAGATTTCATACAATCTCATTCATTCCAAATCTTGGTTATAGGTGATTTGGGTCAAAATCATTGCATAATTTATGCTGTCAACTTTGTTTTCTACCTCTGCATCACTAAAGGAAAACCGTGGTCCCAATTTAAAGCAGTAAATTCAGATCAAATGGGAAAGTGTTAAATTCAGAAGGGCTTCTGGTCCATTAACTTCCATGCTGATTTGACACGCTCTGCAGTGCTTGGGCAACAGACTCTGCTACACAACGTATTCCTAAGCAAACAGTGCTTTGTGTCATAAACCATCTGGGGTGTCAGCTCCAAGGGCCACTCATCCAAACTCCTCTGATACGTCTGGAAATGCTGAGGTGCAGAACAGAAACTTTTCTCCACTGCAAAATCCCTTTTGCAGGAATAAGAAGGCACTGCTGTCGGAGGAATGATGGAAGGAGCAAAATTTTGGCTGAGGCAGTTGTTTTCATTATTCTGCTGAAGAAAACCATTGGATACAGAAGCTTTCTGAAAACACTGATTTTTCTAAGGTACCAATAAAAGCGATACCATTCATAACCTGGACAGTGCTCCCTTTCATATCAGAGCCTATAGTTGCAAAGCTAAGTGCCAAGCAGATGGTTGAAATCTGTTTTGTATAAAAAGTGTGCGCACACGCGGTTTTTTTAGATCCAGTTCTTTGTATTCATATTCAGGCCTAGGTTCTAGCCATCAAAACACTGGCACCGAAGCAATCATTAGCAGCATTTTAGGCAACTGGCAACTAAGGTATTCGCTGCTCTCCACAAAACGTTCAGCTAATATCTCCCAGATGTATAATTAAGGCAAAAGATCATCTTCTTAAATTGGTATCAGTGCTTTGGACGGCCTTTCAATAGGCTGCATATGTATGTAGAAAGCTATTTTATTTATCTTCTTTTTAAATAATGTTCTAACTTCTATTACGCCCTAATTGTTTATAGCTGCCTTTAAAAACACAGGCTTCCATGTCAGACTCTACACAAGTGTAACGACAGCAACTTTGTTCATCTCCTTTTTTGCCTTTCCGAGAAAGAAATTCACTACGTTACTTTAATAACAATTATCTGCCTTTCTTATTTGATGACCATTTATTTATTGATATTCTTTATTTGTTTTATTCGATCCAACGTAACAACACATGCCTTTCTGGAAGGGTCTGTCTCTAATGAGGGCCGCGAGCACCCAGAGCTGCTGATGCACACCGGACAGCCCGCAGCACGGCCCCGCCGGATCAGGAACCTCTCCCAGCTCAACCCGAGAGCCGGCTGCTCGCCGTCACCAACAGCAGATCCAAAATGCTCCCCAGCATTTCGAACCCTGCTGCCCACCCAAGGTTCTTGCGGAATCTGGGAGCTGCAGGCAATAATTTGCCTGGTGACAAATTAACAGAGGTCACCGTTTTGACAACTGAGGTTATCAAACAAATGTAGACAGCGATTTTTTTGCGCAGCGGTCTCGCTTCAGACCTCAGTGGGCACAACTGGGAGTCACTACCTTCGAAAGCACACAGTTTTCGAAGCAAAGATTAATTCTGCATACAGCGCCAAGTCCACGAAGGCCCAGATGTTAGCTCTGACGGAATTCAGGTGAATTTTCATCACCGCCAGCCTGCTCGCGCGTATCTGCCAGAGATACAGAGTTGTTTGGGATGAGTAGTTAGTTAGCATCTCTTCAAAGCACACCCATACAGAACCTCTGAGATCGAGAGGTCTGTAGAAGCTTGCAGAAACCTCTCCCAGTACTTGAGAAAGTCTGACCGCACTGCAACTGATGCAAGTCAGCTGCAGGTTGAGGAAAGCCAGGCTTCTGCTCCGGCACCTCCTCACTGCTCAGCGCTCCATGCCTCACTGGTGAAAAACACCGTCTTTCTTTGCAGAGTTGAGCAGAACGTTCATTTACTAGGCTCACATTTTAGGACCCAACACTGAGTTTCAGCGCGGCGAGTCCAAGCACTCGGTGTGAATGAACACCTTTTAAAATGATGCCTTGCCTGGCCCTACCACAACGTAGGGCTTTGTGAACACACTGCTGAATAACTACTACTGAAATACTACGGAACGTGCCTGATTATAATCCATTATCTTGAAAGTAGTCTCCCTCTTAAAAATCTTATCAAAGAAAATAACTTAATAGCTCAGTCATAATACTCACAGGCGACACAGATCAAATCTGCCCAGCACTCCTCAGTTTATTCTGCATGTTGCTGAGGGAGTGGGTAAGAGAGGCAGTGCGGAGACTGGACCCAACCCCACCTGTAGACCTCCCCAGTTTGGCCCTACTCTTACCGAGCACGGCTGCAAATGGAAAAAAAATACTGAAATGGATTAGAAAAACTTTTAGTATGAATAACAAAATAACTCCTCCCTTTTAATAAGCTTGTCTCATTTCCTTCATTTCGGATCTCTGTGGCACATGTAAAAAACAGATGTCAAATTTGCGGGCAGGGATCACGGTGCATTTTGTGCTCTGTGCCGTGGTTTCTGCTTTTCAGCAAGTTGGTTTCTCGCAGCGGTTGCCTACATCGCTGCATTCGGTGGAGTCTGCTCCTCTCATTAATAATCTCCATGTGAAGAATTTTTCCTGGACACCCCCAGCGCCCAGTCCTTGGTTATAAAACATACGACAGCTCCTGTACATGTGGCTGAAGATGTTAACTGTTCTCCAGGATGAAACCTTTCTGGTCTGTCAGCTGCACACGTTGGCTCCCCACTGACTCCTAACCGCTGCCTGCACTCCCCAGCCATCCCCAGGTAGGGAGATAGCACCAAAGCTTGTGCCAGAAGCTGAGGGGATCCACAGACTGCATTCCCTGCCAGCCCTTGCTGCACGGCTAGGGCTGTAAATATTTCTGTACTTCACACCGTTAATTATACTCCAAAGTCCCTGTTTTACATATTTAAGTAATTTCAATATTACATTTTCATCTCACTAGAAGGAGACCTTTAGAAATTATAATTGGGCTGACAGAAATCTGTAATTTGCAGTTCTTTGGAGCTCAGGAATGAGAAGGATGGTCTTGAGGTTAAAAAACAGGACTAGTGGTCAGTACCTTTGGCTTCTAAACCCACCCATGCAAACCATTTTGTGACACTGTCCCTCCACTTTCTCATCTATAGGCTGAGGTTAATTTTGCTTCCCCATTGAAAGAGCACAAAAATCTTCATGACTCGTATAGTGATGTCTTCCAAAATGCCCAGAATTCATAATCAAAAGACGTTATTGAAACTACTAACATTATCGGTACTTTTAACAGTAAAGAAACTTCTATGTGCATATAATATGTAGAAAATAGACAGACATAGAATACACATGCACATACATCACTCAATTTATAAACTCCTAAGCATGGTTTCTGGACTGAAATCTCATTCATAAGCCAAGCTAGGGATCTCTTACCTACCCTCCGTTTCTGAATTTTTCCCATACAAAGACACATTGATATTAGTCTAAGCTCCAAGCACAAAGGCTGCTCTGTGGAATGGCAAGAAACCTTCTTTTTTGTGTTTGTACAGTGACGAGCATAATGGGGTCCTGACTCAGGATGCTTGCACTCTACAAAAACAGACTAAATCAATGACACCAATACAAACGCAGATTATCTATGAAGTAGATACGTGGCATACAGGACAGCAGTACAGTATTCTTCCTAAACCTTTCATGGTGCTTCAGGAAAACACCATAACCTAACACGTTTTATGAGTCACACAATTAGGTTGAGAGTTTGGGCAAGAAGGATGAGAGTTTTCCACTGAGAAACACTGCCACACTCCCCTCAGTCGCAAAATCAGAACCAACCCGATGTTCATACAGTTTCAACAAAGATGAGAATCAATAGCCACCTCTACAATGCACTGCCCGTAAATAGCTCCTTAAATCTCCAGAACCTGCGAGCAAAAGACAAACCGAAGCCTGAACCTGAAAAGACAGATGTATTTTCTATAGCTCTGTGCATTTCAAACTCTGAAGCCTGGATATTCTTAATGGAAGTGGAAAAGAAATCTGTTTGGCTTTACTCAGCAACTGCAGGAGGGAACAGTACCAAAAGAACTGTGTTGCATGTTCTGTTTTCACTTGATTTCATTTAGCCTTTCAGTTCTATTTCAGTTTTGTTTCATTTAGCTTTTCTTTTTTTATTTTAAATCATCATCATATTTTGGTGATTCACATTTCACACCAGCACAGGAACAAGTCATGTAAACACAACACAACAAAACGACCCAGTTTGTTAATAGGCATGCCAAACGGGTAAGAACATCCTTCCCTCCGCCCTTACCAACCATCACCTTCCCACACATCTCATCCCTATCCAAAAAAGCCTCTGCCCCAGCGAGGCCACAGCATCAAAATTTAGGGAGAAAACCCTATGAATAGAAACCTGACTAAACCTTCAGAGAAAATGTTTCCAAGTCTTGCTTTACAATGTGCCTGCAAAGAGGCCGTTGAGGGAATTTCTCTAGAAGCAGACGACTTCCCTGCAGTCGGACACAGCACGGATACCGCAGCGAGCAATGCCCGCTCCCAGTACCCAGCCCTAACAAGGTCCCCCAACCCTAACACAGGCAGGCCGACTCTAGCAGAGATGGGACACAGCTCCTTGTGCCCATCGTTCAACCTTCTTCTGAAGCAAGGAGTGCCCCCAGAACGACCACATTATAAAAACCACACGCAAAGCTGCCTGTGCGTCTTTTGGGCGGCAAAGGGTTTTGGTGACTTCCCACTCCAAGGAAGCATAGCCCCTTTGCGACGCCCAGCAAACGGCAGGTAGCACAGCCTAAAGCAACCCAGTGGTGGGATACAGTGCGCTGTCAGAAACACAGAGCGACTGTGTGCTTTTCCAGGCTCATGCTTTCAGTTGGCCAAACAGGAGAGGTGAAAGCTTTTCAGTTAACTAAGCTACAAAAGTAAGAACAAAGTTCTGAATGGTTCTGCCATCTTCCTTCCCCCTGGTCCTACGCTATCCGTGGAGCTGGCACGCAGCTCTGGCTCGCCGTCAGACAGATCATCTCTGCCCGTGCCCAACCTGCAAGGTGAATAGATGGAAGCTGGGACCTTTTTTTCACTCCCACATTCTTAAAACCAAGAAAACGACAAGCTCAGCGCCGAAGAAGCCAAGAGGGTGACAAGTTGTATGGGTTTCGTTTTACATAGCCTACATTCCCAAGTCTTTTTTCACCACAGCTACAGAGGTGCTGAAGTATATTAGATGTAGACAAAGGTCTTTACTACTCAAAATTAAAGCACACCCCTGGCACAGCATTCCTCGCCACTAGAAAAAAAATGATTATTCTCACAAGAAAATTCAATTTCTATCCAATTGCCATATATTTTTGCCCCAAAGTAGTGGAACTGTGTTAGAAGCAAGTACGATTCTATGAAGACAGTAACAAATACACAACAGTAATACTGCAATACAACCATGCAGACAAATTAGCACTAAGGTAACACTGACGATGTATTGAGATCAAACAGCACTAAGACACCCACATCCTATGGAAAAAAAGAGGAGAAGCAATGAAGTCAGTCGGTACGAACTTGAGAAAACACGACGGCAAAGTGCCGGTAAGACAGGAAGAGAATAAAAGTATTACAGATCTCCAAGAAGAGCTGCCGATGTGGAGTTCCACACTGGCTGTTTCAAACCACCAAAATGAAAAGTATAAAAAGGCAGTCGGGGAACACATCAAACACCAACGTTAAGAACGACAATACAACTACAATATAGCCTTCATACGGTTACAGCACAGCCTTCATAGTTAGGAACGGAACGACTGAGAAACGTTACCTGATTGATCCCACACCACTTTTAAGGGAAACAAGGTCAATGCCAACGTCAAACTTTCGGAGTGAGCCCCAAGCTTGTTCTCATGTTCACTCCGACTGCATTCTACAAGTCAAACATTGTACCACCGCGCTGAACAAATGGCTTTTTCTCCTTAAAGTGACGAAAGGACAAGTCGGAGAGAAGTGCCTGGACGGACCCAGCGGAGGGGGCAGGAGAACGCTCCCATCTCCTCGCAGCAGCCCGCCCCCGCCAGCGCGCAGCATGGCAGCCCCGCACCACGGGCAGCGCCTCGCCGCTCCTCCGCTGCCCGCAGCACCTGGCACGGCCGGCAACGCACGTCCTTCCCTCCTTCCTTTTATTATTTTAATTATGATTTCTTTCGAGATTGAGAAACAACCCGTAACGCAGCGAATTACTCTCACACGTCCCACCATCCGCACCCACTGCGCCCAGTGCCACGAGCAGCGCTCCCCGCAGCGGGAGCAGCCCGGAGGGGCCGGACCTCCGGAGGGGCCTCTCTCCGGCCGAGCCCGTCCCGTCCCGACCCCGCGCCGGGGTCCCCGCTCGCCGCCCTCAGGCGCCCCCCTGGCGGCCCAGCGGGGAGCGGCGGCCCGCAGCGCAGGCCCGGCCGCCCGGGAACGCGGCCCGCCGGGTGCCGCCTCAGCGCGGCGGGGAGGGGAACGCGGCCCGGAGCTCCCGAAGTCACTCCGCCGGGCGAGGCGGTGCGAGAGCGGGACGGAGCCGCTCCGCTGGCAGTTCCCGAAGCGGGCAGGCAGCGAGACGCAGCTTTTCTGCGCCTAACGAGCATCGGAGCGTCGTGCGCCCTCCGAGATAGATGAAGAGCCGCGAGTATTTTCAAAGGGAAAAGCGCCCGGCTGCTCGGGATGCTGCCTGCTTTGCATCAGCAGGGACGCACCGCAGCCACCAACGAAGCGCTGCGAGCACCACGGGAGCGGAACTCGTAGGTACGCGACCCCGCTGCTCCCCTCCGCTGCCGAGCTCATCACAGCAAACCAGGCCCGAGCGAGACATCGACAGAACAGACAGAGCCGAGAGGACGTCAGACTCACTTCTGCAAGAGTCGTGAAGGTAGAGGCGTACATCAACTTGAAGGTATCCCACCCAGCATCAGGAGATCACATCACACAAACACGCCGTCCCATCGCCGGGGCTCCGCGCTCACACAGCTCAGCAAGGCACCACGTGCCTCTTAGAGCATAAAGCCATAAGTGCTTGTCAAAAGCTCCCCAAGAAGCCGTAAATATTTTGTAAACTATTTCTGTATTTCAGCTCTCCGGACAGCGAGAGGAGGACCAACAGTCCCTCTCCTTCCTAAAGGTACCAATCACAAACACCACGCACACAGACACTGCGAGATGCGTGGTGGGAGAGCGCGTGTATGTGTTTGTGTGTGTTTTAATTAACTCCTTGAATGCATACGATGAGCCAGCCACCCAGAATTAGCAGTGCCAAACTCCCGGTTTGACTCGAACACAGTGAGCACAACAGTGGGATTGTGCGGGCTGCCGTGTCACTCAGCCTTCTCCCGCTTGGGCTTTTTTGGCTCTCCGAGACCGGGTCACGATCGCAGCAATCGGTAAATCGGGGAGACGGTCATTAAGATCTATAATCTGTAACAGTCAACTTCTTCCTCGGCAAGCGTGAGCACAGCAAGCGAAATGAGCACACGCAGGACGCTAACGAGTAGCCGGCAAGTGCATTAATTCCTTCAGACTCATCTCAGAGAAATGAAATTGTGCCCATTTCTGTCGCAGCGAAGAAGCACTGGCTGAAACCTCCGCTTGGCACCGCATCTGCTCTCCAGACCCCAGACCTGAACACACAACCCCCAGAGTCACCTTCTGAAAGCACCTCGGTGAAAGGTAAACGCTACTTAGCCCGGCACTAAAGAAATCTCATTGGCTTACTTTGAATGAAGGAGCAATCACTCTTACGTCTACAGGTAGGTTTTAGGAGAGTGGGACATCATTCTGAGCGAGGCGGCTGATAGAAAGGCATTATTCTTCCTCCAAAACTCTCAGCAAACACAGTAGAAGGAAGAAAGCTTTTAGGGTAACTTTAGCTAAGAAAAGCACTTAGGAATACGCAAAGTTTCCTTTTAGGAAAATGATTTCTCCATTTGACAGTGTTGGTACAACCCCAAAATAAATTCAGTGGGAGTCTGAAATGACTCGTGCAGCAGAGCGGCGCAGCAGCTAAGTATATTTCTCTCCTCCCAGCAGAGGCTTGCTTTACATCCTCGCCTCTCCCTTCTACGTGCCGTTCACCAGCACACAGACCGCTTCCAGGGCGCGGAACCACTGACCGGCAGCGCTGAACTTGTTCTGCTGTCCCCGTCCCACCGCTCGGTCCATGCCTTTTGTCTGCCAGCTCTGCCATTCTCACTCAGTAAGCACCAACCTTGCCTTCCCTCTTCCACACACGCTTCCTTACCTCCAACGAGTGTGTCAAAAGAAAGGAAAGAAAGCAGGAGAGAATGAAAGAGAGAAAGGGAAAGGACGTCACTTGGTGCTGATGCCTAGCGGAGCCTCTCTCTCAGTCTACAGAGAAATGTAAATACGCGGTAATTAATTTGGGTTTAAGAACATTCCCTACACTGGGGACATTGTTAAGCAGTCGCTTTATCTATTTTTCATTTACCAGATTTTATTAAGACATTAAAACTTTATGTTGGGCATTTCTGAGGTCTCATCATCCGGTACATTTCACAGCTGTCTGCGCCGGTTCCAGCTAAATACTCTGCATCTCCACAGAGCAAACTTTCTTTCTGCTGTGGCCGTACCTGGTATATTTAAGCATAATAGCCAGCCTTTACAAATATACAAAGCAACAGAGGAGTCGTCATTTTTGAGACATTTAAGCCCATTCGGAGCGCCACAGGTAATGCCCAGCGCGCACCCTAGGAGTACCCCTGCCCCGTGAAACAAGCGGAGCAGTTTCCAGTGAAGATTCCCCCCTACAGCCCTCCTGCAGACTTCATCCCCCGTGTGCACTGTGGTGCTCCCCTGAAGCAGGCAACGGAGCCGCCACAAACAGGAATAAAGAACCGAGGAACTTCTCGGGAAAGCACGACAGTCCTCACGTTTTTGGCACGACGATTAATTATACGTGTCGGTTCACAAAATGTAGTGCAATTTACTACTGGTGCTGAATGAATTAATGAGTGTTTATCCGTCTGACACTCGGGATCATTTTCATTCCAAGTGTGTACCGCGGATGCCCACGGTAATGACCGCAGCCTCCAAAGCAGCCCCATCGCCTCAGCTTCCCCAAGTTGAGGCGTCCAAAAGTTTCGGTGCTGCCCTCGGTTCCCCAGGATGCACCCAGACATCCCAGAGGGGTGGGAGGGGAAGCAGAGGGACCCCCTGAGCGACGTGCAGGCACTGGGAGCTGCGCTGCAAGAGCTGTGCTCAACAGCCCTATACCTCGTCGCTCTACTTTACCAGGGAACGGTGGGAGAAGGACAGCATCAGCATGAGCGGAGCGGTCATGCAGATATGACGTGTGGGACCCCAGTGGCTGCACAACTGCGCTCCGGGAGCAGCGCCCGCCGCCAGCATGGGATAACAACCTGCGACGACCCCGTCCCCTGCACACCGTGCCCACGTACACGCATGAACCCCGCAAGCCCACGTGTGTCTGAGCATCTGTGGGGGAGAGGAAGCGCGTCCTCACGGCCGGCTTCTGGCAAACACACATCTGTGACATGGGCAGGGGCTGCTCTGTGTGCCCGTGCAACTCCAGTCAAACACACGCCGTGTAAACAAACGCTAATGATTAACAGAGGTATTGGTTGGGATCACCAATTTCAACCGCGGGGGGGGAAATGGTAAGGAAATGTAAAAAAAAATAATAAGAGATGCGTCCCGAGGTTCGTTTTTATCGCTTCCCATTCGTACCGCTCGCTGTTATCTGCGCAGCAAACGGAGAGCGCTGTATTGACTGCTTGACCGGAACGTGCACGGCAGCGGCTCTGGGATCCCCGAAAACAAGACGGACGCCTACAAAAACGGAGCGGAGGCGCTCGCTTTATTTCTACGGGAGATGTTTCGTCCGGAACGATTGGTTTGTATGTCGAATTGCTATGAACGCAGAGAGACTTCGGAGGAAGAAAAGTCCACCAGAGGGAAAATGAAAGGACCCATTCTGCCCGGCAGGCTCTACACGCGCGCTGCTCGCCACAAAGTTCAAAGAATAACCCGACCCGCTCGCTCGGACACGTCTGGATGGGACCTCGGAGAGAGGCCGACGGGGCGCTTTCATCTGTCCATTGTAGGGACAGAGGCACTGCTGCGATGCCGCACCGCTTCGGCACAGCAGCACCGGCGGTTTCCTCAGGTAGTTGCGCTAAGTTGGCGCGACGCACGTGTACCAAAGCATCCTCCTCTGCTATCGCAACGGTAACAAAGCAAAGAAAAACGCCCAATATTCCACGCGAGTCTGGGAAATCGGCGGTAGGAGGGCAGCGCGGGGAGCAGCGCCGCACACCAACCCCACTTCTGGCAGAAAAGCGCTCTGCTTGCAGAAAGAGGGCAGAAAGCGTTAAAACAGTTCTTTTCCGCGCTTCCCAATTTCGTTTCTCTCCAACGCCTCGATTCGGGCGCTCCTTCCCGTCCTCCCCTGCCCGCTCCCACCCGTTCCCTCCCTGCCTCCCCTCCGGAGCGCTCCGAGCGGCGAACAGCTTGCCTGAGCATATTTGTACCCAGCTGGTCTAGCACCTAGCTCGCACCGCACCGCCGGATACAACCAAATGTTTATACGGGAGGGAGCTCGCACCGAGACGAG
>PPHD01007064.1:2277-17318 GCA_002909625.1 Bambusicola thoracicus
TCCCCCCCCCCCCCCTTTTTTTCCCCCATAGATCCTCAAAACCTCTATTGCATGAATCTCTTTTTAAGTCACTGTCAGAGCTGGTACAACATAGAACTGTAGAATCCTTAGAGTTGGAAGGAACCTTTAAAGGTCATCTAGTCCAAGTCCCCTTCAATACACAGGGGCACCACAGGTTGCCCAGGGCCTGGTCCAGCCTTGCCTTGGAAACCTCCAGGGATGGGGGATCCATCACATTTCTGAGCAGGCTATGCAGGTGCCTAACCACCCTCAGTGTGAAGTACTTTTTCTTTATATCCAATCTAAATCTACCCCTCCTGAGCTTGAAGACATTACCTCTTGTTCTATCACCACAGACCCTGCTAAAGAGCCTGTCTCCTTTTTTCCAGTAGCTCCCCTTTAGATTATCTACCAGTTCACCTCATCACCGTCTCCTCTCCATGCTACACAGTCCCAGCCAGCTCTCTCAGCCCATCCTCATAGGAGAGGAGTTCCACCTCTTAGATCATTTTTGTGGCCATCCTCTGAACACACTGCAACAGATCCACATCTCTCTTGTACTGAGAAGTCCACATCTGGATGCAGTGCTCCAGGTGAGGCCTCAGCAATGCAGAGCAGAGGAACAGGATCACCTCCCTCAACCTGCTGACCATACTTCTCTGGATGCAGCTGGCTTTCTGGGCTACAAGAGCACAGTACTAGCTCATGTCCATCTTCCCAGATACCCCATGTCTTTTTCAGCAGAGCTGTGCTCAACCCTTTCACCCCAGCTTGTATTAGTAGTGAGAGTTGCCTCAAACCAGATGCAAGATCTTTCATTTGGATTTGCTGAACCTCATGAAGTTCACCTGCGCCCTAGCACATACACTCCAGCCTAGCCTTCCCAGAGTCTTCAGGCCATGGAGTAGTTTCACATTTTGCCAAGACAAAAGAGGAGAGTCTTTTTTTTTTTTTTTTTTTGCTGCTTCGTGTTTCGTGAAATGTCTTTTTAATTACGGTGATTCTACCTCTGTTGCTTTTCTGCTATAATAAGCCCTCTAATGCCAGGAGGAGAAACAATAATAACAACAAACCCTGCATTAGGAAGAAACATTTCAGTCCTTGATACAAAGCTTGTTGCCATCTATTAATTAACAGAGGCCACAGGAGCTGTTTTCTCCGAGGAGAATTGTATTTATAAGTGATAGCTGTTTCCTTTGTAATTGGAGGCTACAGAAATAACTTACTAATCACCTGATCACTTCAACCTGAATTAAGGTAGTGATGTTTCCAAGAAAAGATCTGAGGATGTGTTTCCAGGCCAGGCCTGGACTCAAAGGTATAATCATTTAACTTTTCAGGATTTAAATATCTGCCTGATGAGCAGTTCTAAGAATAAGCTAACAATCCAGGCAGGAAAGCCTGGACATCTCTGTGCGTTCACCTTCACTTACCTTGTGCTGTTATTTCATTTGGTGAAAGTTTACATCAGGAGTTGCAGGTTTATCAGGAAGCCTATGTCAATACGAGTGGTTTCCGTATATATGTCGGTGTATGTATATCTGTGTGTGTGTCTAATATACATATGTAAAAGCTTAAGAACATGAAAAACAGCTGTACAGTTCCATGGTCAACAACTTAATTGTTGCATAAGTTGATTGATTTAAATACAACTCACTACGCCTGGTTGGTCATATGTAAATGCCTGTTGACTCTTTTTGGGTCCCTAAATTGACAAGAGATTGCTATTAAAAGCAGGTATTAATTAAGGATGGCGTGGCAGGAAGATAATCTTTTTCTCTTGTTTCTGTCATCAGCTACTCTGGAATTTTAGGTGGTCTGTGTGTAAATGTTGACTCCTTAATGATCAGAGCAGCTCTCGAGATTGTTTCACAACCCTTGTTACACAGATTTTGTGATGGACTTGTTTCCTGTTTTCATTGTCCAAGATTATATTTCCCCGGAGAGGAAAAAAAATAGGGAAAAAAAGGTATTGAAGCAATCATTGTAATTTCTGCATCAACAAATTAAGACCAGTGAATAAAACTGTGCCATGTGCCTGAAGTCTTTGGTCAAAGTTAGAATCATAGAATAGTTAAGGTTGGAAAAGGCCACTGAGATCATCCAGTTCAACCATCTACCTACCACCCATATTGCTCACTAAACCACATTCCAGAGTACATCTCCAGGGTTCTTGAACGCATCCAGGGTCAGTGACCCCACCACCTTCCTGGGCAGCCTGTTCCAGTGCCTGACCACACTGTCAGAGACTAATTTTTTCCTAATATCCAACCTGAACCTTTTCAACACGCAAGAATTATTCACTGGTTTTCAGATAATAATCTGGGGAATTAAAACCTTGTTGTAAACAATTAAGGAACATGAAAATAGGTTTGATGATTATATGTAAATGGTGAGCTGTTCATGACGTTCAGCATGGGAGGCTAGTTGTTGTGAGTATAAATGGATTTACCCATGCTTAAGATAGGTGACAGGACAAGGGGGAATGGTTTTAAACTGAGACAGGGGAAGTTTAGGTTGGATATTAGGAGGAAGTTTTTCACTCAGAGGGTGGTGACGCACTGAACAGGTTGCCCAAAGAGGTTGTGGATGCCCCATCCCTGTAGGCATTCAAGGCCAGGCTGGATGTGGCTCTGGGCAGTCTGGGCTGCTGGTTGGCGACGCTGCACATAGCAGGGGGGTTGGAACTAGATGATCATTGTAGTCCTTCTCAACCCAGGCCATTCTATGATGATTCAATGACTCTGTGAAGAAGAACCTGATGGTTTTATATTCTCCAGCATAAATGATATAAGCTCAGGGATTTCTGCAGTTATGAAATATTTTCAGAGAAAACAGGAAAAAGCAATCACAGTTGTCTTTTAAGGAAAGGAAACTTTGAACAAGGAAGCAAGTTCATACAATAGGAAGCTCAAAAAGGTAAATCCTCACCATTCCAAAATGTTGGATTGTCCTCTGACTGTGCTTTATGGCATGTTGTACTGCTTTGTATTCCTGCTCTCTTAGGTATAATCAAGCTGAATGGTGAGTTGGTTTTTGTGTACTTTCTGTTCATTTGTACCTAGGTATAGCTCTGTCCTGATGCTAACTTGATTTTCATCTCAATATTTTTCATGGTTATTTACAGTAAGAATTTTCTCAAATTTGTCAATTAACACAGTGGTAAAAAGCTCAATTTTCACAATATAATTTTGCGTTATGGTAATTTCACAGAATGGTTTGGGTTGGAAGGGACCTTTAAGATCATCTAGTTCCAACCTTTCTGCTGTAGGCAGGGACACTAGACCGGGTTGTTCAAAGCCCCATCCAGCCTGGCCTACTCTATTGTAGTCCTCAAAACAAACAAACAAACAAACAAGAAAACCCACGTGTGGTTGAATTATATAATTATTTCAATGGAAAAAAAATTATTTCAAGGAATTTTCTCATAGACGTTTATTTTGTTATTTTATGACATTTCCCTAAAAAAAGCCACGGGAGTAACAATGTGCCAACACTAAACAAAAATGTAACTAGGAGACAGTGCCTTATCCACACAATTTATGATAAAAAAAAAATATCACAGATAATTTTTTATCACATGGAATTATTAATCGAATAATGATTGATTTGTTAGATGCCGCTGAAATAAGGCCATTTGAATTGCAGAATTAGACCACATGGCATTCTGCTTCCACTGCTTCTGTTTTCCTAATAAAATATATCCAGGAAGTTCAAGCAGCTCTCAAAATTGCATCCATTTACCCTTAATATGTCATATTGCTGATCTAAAAATATTTAATAGCAAAAAAAAAAAAAAAAAAAAGGTAGCAGATGCAGCAATAAAATACGTAACCTTTTCTTCTGAAGTGTTCAGTTCTGAAATGAGGATCTCATTTAGGCAGTAACTGCAGCTCTAAATTTGACCCCAGACGGTATTTTCACTTACTGACTTACCAAAAGTTTGAGCACTGTTTTCACTTCAATATCAAGATCTCTCTTTAATTGCCTTATAAATACTAAGATAGCAACAGAATGCAATTTTTTATTGTTTTCCTGTCATTACATGTTCATGAGTTTTGTAGAATGCATTCTTTGTTCCATTCTTAATGAAGATTCCTGGGTTTTTCTTCTGCTGCTTACAAATCAGAGGGAAAGGGGATAATTATCTAGTGCTACCACATTTATGTCAACGTAATAAAAAAGACTAGCACTAAAAATTATGGTATTCCATATTATTTCTCCCATGAATTTTTCATGATGAGAAGTTAAGCAACTAACAAACTGACCTCTTCAGTAATTATTAGCTTTGGTTGTAATTTTAGTTGGACACATTCTTTGAAATATGGTTTTTGTCTAAAAGCAGTCTTTTAATAACCCCTTGAGAGACATAAGACAATTTTATTTATATATTTAATCCCCCTCTGAGGGGGAAAAAATGGCCTCAAGTTGCTCCAGGGGAGGGTCAGGTTGGGTATTAGGAAAAACTTCTTCTCCCAGAGAGTAGTAATGCACAGGCTGCCCAGGGAATTAGGGAGTCACCATTCCTGGTGGTGTTAAAGAACCATACAGATGTATCTATGAGGGATGTGGTTTAGTGGGCAACATTGGTTGTATTCAGAGAGTTGGACTGAATGACCTTAAAGGTCTACTCCAACCTTAGCAATTCCCTGGCTCTATGAAAACATTTAGAGCAGAAGATGAAAAAGAAGGAAAGAAAGGGAGAGAAAGGGGAATAAAGAAAAGAAGAAACAAAAAAAAATGATCTCCCAGTAGCAGTGATTGTATGCAAAGATGATTTTCATTTTGATGATGTTTAATCCTTTCTCATGATTAACCTATCAGAGATTATTTGTGAAGCAGGAAGCACTTCAGCTCCCAAGATACCAAAGGGATTGTTGTTTCTTAAATATTTGATAGTTTAGAAGTGCTTTTCAAGATAGCATGTAGGGAGCACATTTTGCAGCATCCATTCTGTTGAACTTCAGGTGTAGGTATGGTCTCCCTGGGTACTCTTGTAGTCCATGGAAAATGAGAGAGAGAATTCTGTTGCACAGAGCAGAAACCTAAGTTTAGCTTTCTTAGACTTTAGAGGAAATTAATACAAGGTTTTCTTCCACGATTTATGTAATGTATACATACGTATATGCAGATATATATTTAAAAGTTCTACAGGCCAAATATTTATGTACAAGCAAATGGATTGGTGTTGACATGTTTTGCATAGATATCAAAATATTTTATATTTAATCCTAGAGGCTGATGGCCCTCCCACTTTCCTGCAGTCATTAATTTTCGGCACTCCGTTAGGAAACATCTGAGCCAAAAATCAGTGCTCTGTTGACTACATCTTCATCTGAAAGACCTACAGGAAAGTTTTATCCCTTTAGGACTTGGTTCTGCCCCATTTGAAGGTTATGACTCAGATGTCTGTAACTACAGTATTTTGTACTCATTTTGCAGAATTTGAGTCAAATAACTTCCCCCCTACACACAGCTTACACCACGCTTGCCCTTGAGCACACAACACTTCTCTCTCGCAAAAGCTCATGCTTCCTGTTATGATTTCTTTTTTCTTTAGTTTTCCTTTTCGAAAATGCCAGCACTCAGAACAATGAGTCTCTGGGGGGTAGAACACACGGAAAGATTTCTGTGTTCGATTCATTTAGCGAGTGTTGTCAATGGCACACAGGATCTAATTGGGCTGATGTTTATCTATCTATCTATCTATCTATCTATCTATCTATCTATATAAAATGCCTGCTTTTCTTCTTTATGTACGTAGGTCACTCCGAAAGTAATGCCTACTATTTATTTCCATGGAAACTACATCAGATATAAAAAGTACAATAACACTGTTTGATAGAACAAAGTTTTAGCTACAAAACATTCTTTTTCAACACAGTCACCACCATTAGCTCTGTATTTTCATCAGCGATGAACAAGAGCCTACATGCTGCACTCATACAAACCTGAATGGCCATCCAGAACGTGGCTTGTCTTTCATGTCACTGTCACCCCTTCTCAAACACACCACCCAGCCCTCACTCTGCTCACATCCACTTGGTGGATGTTCAGTAAGTGTCAGTGAATGTCAATGCGTGCCTTTTTTTTCTGCATGGAGGAATTCAGTTCCACACCTTTGCTTCATATGCACTTCCATGTCAGACACCATTTTGTCAGACAGCCCCTCTGCTGCTATCTGTCATATGTCAATAAAATGTAACGGAATATTGGTAGAAAGATTCAACCACTACTGCTATACTACCAGCATCCACCTCTGACATTGTGGGCCAACATAATAAAATAGGAGACATGACTTTTGGAGCAGCCCTCATATACAGCAAATAAAGCTATGCAATGACTAGCTCAACGGTACATATCCACAATATAAAAATGAAAGAAAGAAGAATCTAATATTTTCTAGGATCAGCAATAAATTTATCAGCAATAAATAGTGGCTGAATATATATTGGAGATAAAGCCTTATATTTATTAGTTATGTTTTTTGCACTATTTAACTAAAAATCAATCACTGAATAAAATCTATGTTTACATTCTTTGATAAAGTTCCAAGTATGTATTTCATACCTAATTTCATACCTAACTCACTGTCTCAGGTGGTACTTCTTTACGTTGTCCTCTGGCTATTAAGAAACTATCCAGCATATCATACCAATGCATAAAGAGCTTACATCACACTCCTATGTTGTCCTGTCTATATTGTCTTATCACAATGTTCCTCCCATATTTAACCTTCCTAGAGGTTAAATACATCTCTGAATATGTCCACAGCCTTATCATCTAGTGAAAGTACAAGGGTGAGTTTCTCTGAGTTAATTGCCTGGGTAGAAGTAGCACATGTTTTTGCTGTAGGGGAGAACTCTGTGTTCTTCTCTCCACCTCCACAGGCTTTGAAGTAATAAATCTGCATTAGTTCAGTCTCATTTCATTAGGACAAACTTCTTCACTCAGACGATGGTGAAGTGCTGGCACTGCTGCCCAAAGGATTCATGGATACCTCGTCCCTGGAGGTACTCAGAGCCATGGATGGGTCCCTGGGCAGCCTGAGCTGGTGGGGGGCAGCCAGCCCAAGGCAGTGCCATCACCTGACTCCAAGCTACAAATCTTGGGATAAATTAAGGTGAAAGGACACCAAAAGAGTTGGTTCAGTGTTTATTTGTACTTCACAATAATACTTAGATCTATATGTTTATCCCTTATTGTCAGTAGGCTATGATGAAATGCCTTGCGTTACATTAAAATACAACTTGATAAGGGAAAGAGAGAAAGAGAGCACACTTAGATCCAGTGACATAGTCAGGATTGTTCCTGATTGTTCCCGGTGGGTGTGCACCCAAAGTAGCAGTCTTCTGCCTTTACGTGCTCGTGCCTCCCACTCTCCCACCAGTGAGGGGTTCAGGGACTGGCTGTAAAGAAACCTGGATCTTGGGTGGCCATCAGGTCCCCTCTAACACTGCAATCGAGCTATGGGCCTAATTCTTCACAAGCACATTTTGAGATTTGGAATATTCTGGAAATGGGTCAGGGGGTTGGAGGGAGGCTCTCCCACTGCCCAAATGTCCACTAGCTAACCTGACCCTCTTTGGCACTCAGGTATAATCTGCAAGCGCTCTCCTTCTCCCACTACATTTGCCTGTGGTAGTTCAACAGGTTTTCATATAAGAGAAATCGGTCTGCAAAAGTGATGCCTTGCCTTCACATGGCCCCCTCCTCCAACCACTCCTTATATTGTTACTGTGGTGACCTCCTTTTACTCTTCTATGAGTGTTTGGGACATTAACCCCTTTTGCTTCCCAGTTCCAACAAGAAGGGCTTGGAAACAGATGATCTTTAAGGTCTTTCACAACCCGAGACATTCTTGATTCTGTGATGACTGTGGATCTTTGCCTTCAGTCCTGCCAGTGATGGGTTGGCAGGGCATGTTTTTCAGACTAGGTCTACGTGTGTAATGTGAATGTGGTGAAGTGAGGGGGATCAAGAATGGAAAGAAATGCTGCTGTGTTTGTGACATCTGAATTGTTTCATTATTAGCATGCTCGCATGGCTTTGTTCTATCACTCTTTTAGGTCATACTTAGGCGCAGTTTAGGCAGTTTAGTCCAGAGACTGTTTCCAATGGGCAATATGGGTGAAACTGGGGCTTTCTGGGGAAACCATCTCTAACACTTGATCCTGCAGCCACAGATTGAGCCTTTGCTTATTTTGATATGTGAGGTCAGGTGGAAGATTTGAACCTAATGAAGTCCCTAGAAAGCCCTCTCCATTGGCTTGGGTTCTGGATTAAGGTGGGTGTAATATGTACCTCCACTAAGATGAAATACTAGAAAAAAATTCTAAGAAGATTGTGTTGTACAACAGGAAAAACAGGAACGCATCAAGTTCCTTTATTTATTATTATTATTATTAATTCTAATTATTTTCTTACGTTGAATGTGACAAGTAGCATGGCAAGGCACAGCAACCATACCACCAGAATTTTTGACAGCAGAGCACTCTGGCTTGCATTACCAGGTAAGTGCTGTAGGCCTCATAGATCTCCTGCCATGACCCACGTGACAGGCCTGCACTCCTTATCATCTTCCCTTCCAAGCAGTAATATCTTCTGTTGAAAGAACAGAAATGAGTTACAACAACACTCATCCAACTGCTTATATTACCTTTTGACATCTTGAAAATCACCACAGAAGCTGCTTTCTACTTTGAGAAGTTATTTTACTACACCTAGGAAACAAATTAAAAAAATTAATATTGTGGCCAGCCTCCTGTGAATGAAATCTACTAAGGCATCTTGATTGGCATAGGTCATCTATTACCAGGCAGCTTAATTGAGCCTTGAGATGTATAAAGTTATACAATAGCAAATGAGCTCTTAACTGATACAGTCAATTGAGTCTAAAGAACTGACTAAAACTGAAGATGCCAACTTTAAGATGATTATGGACCCAGATGTGTTACTGACCCTTATCTGCATCATCATCTGCACTTAGGCACCTACATGTTGATGTCTAAGCCTTTCTGTGTCTGAAATGATCACCACCTCTCATGAGACTCTGAAGTGGGTTAAGAGATACAGGATGGTCTAAGAGTCTGCCTCACACCACGACACAAGAAGGATGAGCTTCAAACTGGAACTTCCTATCTCATCCCCATAACTGTAAAGCAAGCTTAGGTAATTAGCTTAGAGTGTCGATTAAACCCAGCAGGAGTTTACTTTTCCAGCGTACACATCCAGATAGATGCCTGCATTGGATGTCTATGCCAGCGTGTGGAATCTCACCCCTAAAGTAAACATCTACATCTGAGTGATCATCCTACCCTCCTTTCAGCGACAGTGGAGAGGAGTACACCCTGGGGAACTGATTATCTTGTCCTATGCAGACATCTAAATTATGTCAGGCAAATTGCATTTAACGGTGCCTGTGACTGTGAAAATAACCTGGAATAATCAGTTCACATTTACACTCCTAATGTCTCAAGTTAGAGGGGAAGGCTGCTACTGCAAGGATCTGGGATGATGTTATGGTTTTATGGCTTGTGGTCTGAGCCCACCTCTAAAATGAGTGGAGAAAGTGACCATCAAACTGAAATGTGTAGATGAAAGACGACCTGTATTAAACAGAAAAGAAGCAGAGACAAGCATAGACTAGTGACTGAAATCCTATACTGTGAAAAGCAGGTTACTCGTGTTTACCAATCTTCTATTCTGCAGTCTCAAAGAACACCGAGGAGAAGCATAAATCTGTTCTTGGCCCTCATGAGGGCATCAAGCTTAGCCTTAAAGCCATATTTCAGAGAAAAAAAAAAAAATCAGTGTCGTTCTACTTATCTGGAAAAAGAAGTGATTTGGGGTTAAAACAGCCAGAGGAAAGCAAGAAAACAAATGAATAATATTATACATGAAACTATTTCCGAGGACAGGAACAGCTGGGTTGTCAGCTCTTTAGAGACTATTAATAGGAACGAAGATTGCATTGTGTGTCACTGGGAAAAGCAGCTTCCCTTAGGTTTGAAAAAATGTCTTGCCTATTCAACGGAGAAGACACAATAGGAGTAAGGAAGAGATTGCTGACGGATTTTTTCTTTTTGAATGAGAAACATCGAGGATTCAAAGAGTGGTGTCTTTCCTTTATTCCCTTTTTTAACATAAAAGAACATAAATAGCATGCTTGTGGTAGACATATGCAGATAAGCTGTATTTTTCAAAATCAGGAAGCTTTTTAGATATGTGGGTGGAATTAAGTTTACAACTTAAAACACATGGGGGAAGAAGCCAGGTGTCTTTGCTCATACAGCAATCAGGAAGGACCTAAAGGGCTCTGCAAGTTCAGAGGCCTGGGATGTTCACGTGGGTCTTGCAGGTATATCAGAAGACCTATGGGATAATTGAGTGTCTCTGGGCCAGCAAGTGGTGGGTGGATGGGACATCCTACAGCATCTAAGAGGGAAGTAAATGTACACGAGGCAGATCCCAGAGCCAAATTATTAAATGCTGGTATTTCAATTTGCTAGTCAAAATTCACCTGCAAGTTTCAGAGTGGATAGAATCGAAGGTCCTATTCTACTACAAAATCTGATGTACCCATTGTCGTACCTCAAGACCCAGAGACCTTTCTTATAGCTGACTCTAACACTTAGATTAATGTCATGACCCTGTGTCTAGTGAATTTTCATGGTTGTCTGATATTATTCATCTTAGCAAGCTCCTTTCCAGCCAGGGCTGAGGTACAGAGCTCTGATATTTTACTTGAAATGGACTTAATGTCCTGTTTATTACAATTCCTGATGACTTCTTTCTGCATCTCTCTATCGTTGTGCTGTATTCAGCATTGTTTGCCTTAACAGAAAATTCATACGTAAATGATTGTCTTTGGATAAATTGCAATCGTTCTCTACTTAAGTGTTTTCATGCTCATCAACCACAGAGCAGTTTCACATGTCCTAGTGTGTTTTAAGAATCATAGCAACACCTGATTGTGGTCACATTTGATTCACCAACAACTGAGTGCCATGAGTTTTAATAGGTATTTATTTTACTATAATTAATTGTCTTTATTTACCTGCCCTCTTCAACTCCCTGAAAGGAGGCTGTGGTGAACTGGAGGTTGGCCTCTGTGTCTGTGTTATGGTGTTGGGAGGAGAGATAATGGCCTTAAGTTGCTCCAAGTGATGTTCAGGTTGGGTATTAGGAAAATTTTTCTCTCCAGAAGAGTGGTCAGGAGCAGAAACAGGCTGCTCAGGGAGGTGGTGGGGTCACTGTTCTTGGAGATATTAAGTAATGTTCAGATGTTGTACTAAGGGACGCGGTTTAGTGGGAAAATATTGATGGTAGGTGGATGGTTGGACTGAATGATTTTGGAGGTCTCTTCCAACCTTGGTGATTTCATGATTCTGTGTTAATTACTTTACTGATCCTTAATCAATTAATTGTATGTATGTAAGTTCCCCTCTGACAGTCATGCAATATTCAAATATACTTATATATTTGGAATGTATTAAAACTCTGGAGTACCCTGAGATGGCCTTTGAATAGCTCTCACTGAAAAGATGAATAACCATGCTTGGTTTTGTTAGGAAGAAATAGCAAGGATGGACTTTGTTTCAGTGTATATGTACTTCTGAGGTACAAATACTAAGTAAGAAATGTTTCTTTTAGGTGAAATAGGAAGTTCTGTTCCCTTCTGCTGCTCATTCTTACCCCTAAGTCACTTCTTTCTTGGGCCAGAAGAGGTATTTATAGAACATATGGGAAAGCAGGCTAGAAAGAAAAAACTATTTTCTGTAGGGATTCTTCCTAAACCTGCTTAACTTCAAAGATGCAGAACCTGCTCAGCTATGTATGATATAAAAAGATGGAGAGAAACGGGGGTAATAAAAGAGGAAGAGCAAAGGGTGCTGTGCTTTTTAACATCAGAGCATGTTTTTATGAACATCAAGCTGAGTTCTAAACCCAAAAAATCCCTCATGAGTAGTTTGTTTTGTATGTTCGCTTGTTTGTTTGTTTTTGCTTTTGTTTTTCCTTATTCCTGCAATATATTAGTAGCAGATGAAAATACAACAGTTCTTGACTCATCCATGCATTGGGATCTGTCAGCATGTGGTATATCTTCCATACTGAAAAGCATGAAGTGCAGTGGATCCTTTATCTCTGAGATCTTACACACTAAAAAGAAGACAACAGTCAATAGAGATAGAAAGAATAGGACAGAGAAACAACAAGGCAACGCATTTGGGGGATGGAGCATCATTCCCTATTTAAACCATAATGACAATGAATGAAAATAAAATAGTACCACATCTCTGCCTGCATGTCCCTGTGGTCAGGCTGGGTGAAGGTAGCAGAATGTAGGATCCAGAGCCCAAGGACACAGCAGGGGTCAGTTTTACCCAGAAGAAAATAGCAAGTAAATAACACAGCTAGCATATACAAGGAAAATGTACTTATTTTCTGATATTCAGAGTTCTCTTTACCACCTTCACAGCAACCCATTTACCCAGCTGTTTTACCTTCCTCCTTCCCATTCCCCTAAACACCACAGAGATCACCATCTGAAATAATGTTTCTGTCCTTTTTGTATGCCCACCAGCCTCTGAATACAGTGGAGCTTTTAATTATAGTTGCAGTATGCTGCTCTGCAATGTCATGTTCTAACCACGGGATTCTGCACTTTCAGTAATTGCAGCCTCTTCCCCATACCTCTAGGGATTTTTGTTGTATGCATTTAGTCAGATTCATCAAAAGACTGTTTGAAAATGTCAGTAGACTCACCTTTGTTCCCCAGCTGACGGTTCATATTGCAACTTGCTGCTGGAGTGCTGCACCTTCGTTGTCTAAGGTGTTTGTATATGCACCCAGAGAAAAGGCTGTTGCATTTCAAAAGGATTTTTGTTAGGGAAAAGCATTATTCAGGTAGCACCATATGGTATCAAAAGCATCCACGTCCTCTAGCTCCTACAAAAGGTTCTAAGCAGCTTAGTAAATGTCAAGTCATTCATGTTAAATGACATTAATTGATTCAGAACATCCATAACGGGGATTAGGAAGAATCAGAAGTCTATGGCTCTGTTGATTAAGTTTCAGATGGATGTGGTAATTAGATTCCCCCTCTGATGTTAACAAGAGGACATACTAATATGTGTCAGAGTTATATAAAAATGTGCAGAGTAGGCTTACCAGGGGAGGACCCATTTTGTGATAAAAAGTAGAAATTCAACAAAGAGTACAGCAAATAACGTAAACGAATACAATGAACAGAAATTAGATTTCTAAATAAGGTTTTAGTCTAACAGTGAATGGACATAAGTGAGGAACGCAGAGACTCGAATGTAAGTGAAGTTTCCAGCGTTAGCTATACTAATGTGTTAGAGAAACCCAGCGAGGGCTTTGTTTTCTGTATCAGCATGGACAACAACCCATGCAAAGAGGAGTTTCCAGCTAGTCTATTAGAAGCTCAAGGACTGGAATGTGGCCTGTGGTGTAGATGCTGGGGATCAGTTAGGAAAACCTGATGCAGGAGAGAAAATCTAGGGGGAAGGAAGCACACAGACAGCAATGCCTTCTGCTAATGACTGCCCATGTCAAGGCACTACCCTCCCAAAAGAAAAAGCAAACACAAAATTGTCTTTCATTTGGTTCTACTCCAGACTGGGACACTGGTCCTAAAAGGCTCCATCAAACTGATCCGAGAGGCCTGTAATAATGGAATCCTGATGGGACATTCTGGATTGGAATCTCATGCTCATATTCATTACTTGCATCTACATTTTTACAGAGAGACTCTTGACAGAAATATGCTTTAAAACATGGCAACCAAGTCCCTGAGCAACACAACCGAATGCTGAAATCTACCCTGCTTTGAAAGGAGGATTTGGCTGGGCTCAGACCCCCACAGGACCCTCTTGACCCAAATTATTCTGTTCTATGCTTTTGTACACTCAGCTCTATTCAGCAGGAATTCCGATCTGTTCTTTTCTCTTCAGACCTCTACTTTTCATTTTCTTTTGGAACTGTTAGAATTAAGAACTAATAATACTATGTGGTGCCTGCCTCATGTAATGGTGCCTAAATTCTTCTTCCTGTTGGGTAAGAACTATTCACTTTATTAACTTATGAGAGTTGGCCATAGCTTCAGCTCATCTACTAGAGATGGAAAAAAAATGTCAAAATCGGTCTTTGAATGATTTTTGGGGTGGTTTAACTACTTGTTTTTATAACCAATGTGATTTCAGAATAGCATTTGAGGCTTTTTGTGCAGATGAGCAATCAGATTACATTATGCGCTACTGAAAGACAAACATAAAGAGGAGAATTGGGTTACCACTGCTACTCTACAAATGTCTGTTTACATCTTCCTTTTTATCTTGCACAGTTTGACTGTTCAGTGTGAATTTGAGAGTTCTATTTGATTTTAGATCCAAATTTCTTTGCATGTCTAAGATGAGGTACATACTGATACACAACTTACACATTACACTATTTTAATACAACAGTCCACACATTCCCATTACAACAGAGAGCAATATGGTTAGGACTACCAAGGTACAAAGAAAGAAATTAATAGATATCACTGACACGACCCAGTTGCCCAAGCATAGGCAAGGCATATTGCGTACCTGAAATATCTACAAAGAGCTGGCAGAAACGTCATGGGACTTAGAGACATCTGTATGGAGACAGCTGCAGGAATATGGAGTTCCAGAAACGATATTAAGTGCCTTCTTTGGGGTAGCTTAGGTGATCCTCAAATAATGTTTAAGCCCAGTGGGAAATAATGAGTGATAAATGGAATATGAAGCAGCACTTCAATCTTATCAAGAAAAAAAGGCTTCTGTTATGCCCATCATTCCTGCTCTATCAGGCCCTGAGTATAACTTGGTGCAGTATTTTCTGTGGCAAAACCCAGAACCAGTGCTCAGGTCCTGTGAACTCTGCTATTTAAATATTACTGTTTATCCTTTTTGTTGCCTTTGATTTGATGAAGAAAAGAGCCTTAAAAAAGCCTTTCTGAAGATTTTGGGGGATGGGGGGGGGGGGGGGGGGGG
>PPHD01007065.1:0-23605 GCA_002909625.1 Bambusicola thoracicus
GAAGCAAAGGGGAAAGGGAGAAGAAAGGCTGCAGCAAAGCAACCCTGTGGCACAATGCAGGGCCAGGAGCCGCAGTGCCGCGCGGGGAGCTCAGTGCTGGCAGCTCCTCAGCAGACAGCACGCGCCAGCGGCTTTTCCCGTCCTTCGCGCCCCCCACACAGTTAATGCATGAAATGAGAGCTTTTCTCAGCCCCAGCTCCTGCCCCCCCCACCCCTGCCTGGCAGACAATCGGGTCCTTGTGGCCAAGACGCCTGGCCCTGGCCGTGAACGTGCGTGTGGAGGCCGTGCAGCGCGGCGTTTGCTTGGCCTCCTGCCCCCAGCCCTACCCAGGGCAATTGCTGCAGGGGTGCGTAGATGCTCCGTGTGCACTGTGGGGTCTCGGTGCAAAGAGGCATCCGTGTGCAGCAGGAAAGCGGGCTCTGTGCTGGGTGGGAGCCCTGCTTCCACGTGCTGCAAAATCTCCATTCCAGGTGGCGCTGGGTTGAAGGCAGGGCTGCTTCTGCACCCAGAAAACGTCCTCCTCCAGCAGCAAACCCCAGGGAGACGCAGGCGGCGGTAGCAAACCTCGAGTTGAGGGTTTGCCAGGTCACAAAATAAAGCGGGACTGGCCTAGTTGGCAGAGGGAAGCTCGTTTCATAGCATGACGCCTAACTGCTAACGTAGGAGGCGAAGCATCCAGCAAGGCAGCCCCTGGGGAAGCCTCGCTCCTGTCTACGCCGAGCGCTGCAGGCGTCCCAGCTGCAGGCATGCCATGCACATGGGGCGTACCTGACCAGCCCTGCACTGTGCCATTGCTGCTGAAAGGCAGCTGCCAGCTCCTGCTGTCCAAATCCACGTCGCATCGCCCCAACTGGCGCTCGGGACCGAGAAAGAATCCATTGCAGCAGCACAGAGGGAGCCGCTCTGCTGTCGGTGTTTGGTTTCATCCGCGCTCTGCTGAAAGCTCTCTCTGACCCTGAATGTGAGGAGGGTGACGTCAGGGCTGCTGGGAGCAGAGGAATCCTCACCCACTGCAGCCCATCCTGCAGCACAGCTGACTGCTCCCTGCCTGGCACCTCTCCTCGCCATGCAGTGGGGATCTGTGCTGTAAAGTGGGCCCTGCAGCACTTCATCCACCTACAAATGGACACAGCGCCTTCAGCTGCCAAGGTTTTGTTGCCTTTTTTTTCCCCCCTTTCTCCTTTTCTGTGTTACAGTTTAAAAGCTGTTGAGACTTGGCAGGATGAAATGAAAGGAGCTGGCCTTCTTGTTGCTGTTATTCCAGGCCATCAGCTTTCAGCACAGCCGGGGCAGAGCAGGAGGTGCACCCATTCTCATCAACAGACACAAAAAAACCCATTTCTTTGTGGCCCAAACGTACACAGCTTCTAATGGCAGCCGCCACTCCAGCAGAAACGGGGGACAAACTCCACTCTGATGTCTTCCTCCACCTTCCACAGTTTGATCAACGTCAGTAATTAATTGCCTCCCTCTTCCGACGCAGAGATCCCAGAGGTCTGAGCTGCTGAGCACCACCTCCTCCATCCTCATCCTGCAAACACCTCACGCCAACACTACGAAGAGCAAAAGAGTGAGAGCCAAGCGAATCAGTTTCTTAAAACTTATTTTAATATCCATGTCTCATCTGTTGGGTAGAGCCAAAACAGTCTGGCCTGGTTTAAGTTACAAATTCTTCATACACTTCTCTTTAAGTAAATGAACAGTGTGGCGATAGGGTCTGTTATTGGAAGTGAAACCCGTATTAACAAGGTGCTGCAGCTAGAATTCTACCAGGGTTCTTCACTGCTTTCAGCCCCAGAAAAGGCTAATGCTGTCCCCAGGCCCCTGAATGGGTGTCACACAGCAGGAATAAATGCATCTGACACAAAACTACTCACACCCACAGAGATAGCACACACTGTATGGCCAAGAAACAACGGGGCTGGGATACAAAAAACCCTTGTAGAATTCTCCCCGCTGTGGACAAGATATCAGATCAGCCATTGCAGCAAACAGGACGAAGCATCAACCCTGATTTTGCCCAACAGATTCGTGGAATCACTGCTGGCTGAACAGTTATTTCTGGAACAGACCAGCAAGGATAAAAGGGCCACAGAATGATGGCCGAGTATTTAAAGATGCAGTATTTCCTTTGTTTCCAATGCTACAGTTCAGAGACCACCTTCACACAGCTGCAATTAAAATCAAAGCACGGTTCCGTGCTTCCCAGATCGATTTGCTTAACTACTCCTTTTTTTCCAGTTAAACACAGGATCCTGAGCAAATAACACAGAGGATGGCTTCCAGTAAGGCAGGCGAATGCGAGTTCCCTCAGAAAGTGCAAGGCTGAGAGCAGCACTGCTTGCCACAGGATCACCATGCAGGTACTGCGTGCCCCACACACTGCTGGAGCTGCAGGAGCAACCCAGAGGGGCCATGCAATAGCCCACAACACACCAGTCTGGGTATCGGGATAGGAAGTGTGCATGGGATCACCTGTTCTTTACACAAGGCCCTGGATAGCAGTAGCGGCACCGCCTCTCTCCCCTGAAAAGCTTTGTTCTTGAACACTGCATCTTTAAATTTTCCTGGCCAGGGACTGCTGCCACATGTTAGGAACACTCCAAGCTGGCTGCCACATGTTCAAGCGCTGCGCTTTTTGGTGTGTGTGTTTTCAGTCCTCCTTCGGTGCAGGGGGGAAGGGGGCACGGTAGGGACAACAGGCTGATGTTTCCCAGCAGGCAGATTCCAGCTGGAGGTGCAAGCCCTCTCCAGGCAGATTACAGAAGGGCGACAGAAATAATGAGGATATTTGTTCCCTTCTGGAACATTATCTCCTTCCCCTCCACTTGCGATCTGGTGCAGCGACGGCAGCAAGTTAGAAAAGTCAGCAAGTTTTAAAAGGAAAATGCTAAGGGAGAGAGGGAGCTTTCCTGCCAAGTCACCTAAGTGAGAAGAACAAGACAAGCCTTCTTTCTTCAGCTTTGGATTTTAACATGAATGTGATATGTACAGTACTGCGCGAGCACAGATTACACCTGTGATCAACTGAGCTGTGCTCCAATTCTTTCCCGTTCACTGCCTGCCTCAACAGTCAGCAGATATCATGCTCACAAGAGCAGAGAGCACGCCATGAGCACGGCAGGGTGTGCTTTGAAAAAGAACAGCACTTCAAATAAATTAAAAAGGTGCAACCGTTGAGAGAGCGATGAAGCAGCAGCTGAAAACCTGGTGGCAGTCTGAACTGTAATCCACTCCGAGCGCAGCAGATCCATGCAGGCCTGCCTATGAGCTTCACCGCTCTCCTGAGAAGGTGAGTTATTTGTAAGAGGCCACGGCGAGGGAGCAGAAAGCTGCACCATCTGCAGAGTGCCATCAGCCTGCTAATACGGGTTTCACTTTGAGACCAGAAAACTGTTTTCTTCCAAAAAATTGTTATTTTTTTAAAAAAAACTGAAATTAATTAGGGGTAAAACACTAACGCTAGTGCCATGAACAGGCAGGATCAACTTTTTTCCCCTCCAAAGGGCAAAGAGTCATATACCATCCCCAGCTGAACCTTGGTGCTTCGAGCTTTTCAGGAGATGTTACCTAAACTTTATTAAAAGAAAAAGAACAATGTTTAAATATCAACACTGGACTCGACCAGTCTTTTTCCAAAGTCCACATTCTTCATATGAAGCACACACGGCGTTCTGGATTCCCCAAGGCTGCATGTTCAGAAGTTCACAGTACGTGGAACCATGTCTTTTTTTTTTTTCTTGTATTTTCTTGAGTTTCCCCTCCTTGTTCAGAGCAGCCACACTTTGTGGTCATTTGCTGGACAAACCTCAAGCCACCTCCTATCCACATGGCTTGGCCTAGATGCTGAAAGGTTTTCTTGATGAGATTAGATGTTGTCATGCTCTATGGATGGAAAAAAGCAAGAGAAAAAAAGCACCTGGTACAGGTTTCTCAAGACCCTTGCGGATTCCTCTACTCCAAAGCCGTTTCTGAAAGTCTTCTTGCCGGTTTCTCAAGCAGTTTTTGGCCTATTATTCTGTGTCAGTTTGAAGAGCTGTTATTGGATGATCCAGAAGTTGATGCAATTGCAGCTCCAGCTGGGCTGCTTGTGGATACAGATTTGCGGATGTGAGGCAGCAAGTATGGGTCACAGGCCAGCTGCTGGACATCTATCCGATCCTCCTTTCGGTAGGCCAAACAACGCCTGATAAATGCCTGCAGATACCCCCCAAAGGCAAAACAAGAATTAGTAGACTGACAGGAACAGGAAGCTCTCTTTGATAGATCTAACTCTGTGGGATCTGGGCCAATCTGACAACCCGGTGCTGAAATTCCTTCCCCAGTGACTGCAGACAGCCCAGCTGCTGTGCCAGAAGTACATCTTTTAGCAGGAGAAAGCACGGGTAGAAAGACGTGCTGTACTCCATTCAACCCTGAGGCTGACAACAACAATGATGCAAAGTCATGGATCACTCTGCAGGAGGCAGGCGTTGAACACAAACTCCTTGCTAGGTTAGGAAAGCCAAGAGAAAGGAACCATTGGTGTTGGCTGCTGAATGGCAATGCAACGTGACTGAACACTGCTGAGGACTCACCTTTGCTTCTGGTGTGACTACTGGCTTTGGAGGGAACTGCACCTCGGTAGCTTTCAGAATCGTGTTCTCCTGTAGAATATCTTGTTGTGACTGGTTGTGGCCAAAGGGCTACCAAAAAAAAACCCCAAAACAATAGTAGTTAAAGACTGATGACAGGCCTTAAAAAAAAAATCCCATAGTGCTACTGTTAATCATCACTTGAGATCAGCACTTTTCCAGGCAAGAAGCCCATGAACACAGCGAAGGTGCTTGGAGATTCTAGCCAGATGAACATCTGACACACTGCTCTGTTTTTCAACTGAACAAAAGGGACACCAAGCTGGAACATGTCCGGGGTGTCTCCAGCTCAGACAGGAAGGACCTCCATGTGCTTGCAGACCTCACAGGTCAGCTTTACCACATGCAGGAGGACCTTCATCCATCTGAGCTGCCAGCAGATTCACGTCCTTCAACCCGCTGGGCTGGTTCCACTGTTTGTCTGATTGACACCACACTGTTTCTATCAGCCCATGCTTTCCCAATTCCTGGTTACCAAAGACTTGTAAACATGAGAGCTGATGGAATCCTTTTCCTGCCCAACCAACTTCTTCTGTTGTCATAAAAAAAATGTAAGATTGCCTTTTCTCAGAACAAATCACCTCTTCCTGAAATAGACTCTTCCCTTCCAAAAGGCATTCTAAAAACATTCAGAGTAGGTCTTTATATCTGCTTTTTCTTTTAAAACACTTGCAGCTGTTGAGCAATATTAGGCCTGACAAAGACTATGCATTCAAAGAATAACATCAGAGCACTGAAAGCATGATAAAACAATGCCAAAGCAAGAATGTCAGGTGCCTGGTCCTGAATGACACATTCATCTTGCCCATCATCATCTCAGTGGATATAAGACCAGCAGAAAAGATGTTCTGAAGAATGTTGCTTCTGAAAGCATTGCCACGTAGAGCAAAACACAACCTAACAAATTACCCTCACTCAATTAACATGGACTCTGTCTTGGGACTGGCGGCAAGGAGACAAGCCAGAAGCACCTTCTAGTCTGGCAAGGAGATGGGAGCAGAAGCCAGGGCTGCCTCCCATAGGTTTGGGAATCACTGCTTGGAAAGGAGTTACATGCTCTCTTACCTTTCTGCCATAGAGACACTGATAGAAGATGACCCCTACTGACCAGACATCGACTTTATTTGAAATCTTTGGAGGTTCTTTCCCAACCACGAAACATTCTGGTGGCAAATACCTGATTAAGAAGAATGGACAACAGGTTATGAGTATTATCTTCAAATACTTGCAGTCATTTTCTTTAGAAAAGAAGGAATAATCTTCTGTGATCACATGTTGGCTTGGGATTCAAGGAACTCAGTTTTGATCCTGTGCATCTAAGATCACCATTGCCATACCACTGCATTTCTTGAAAACCACAGTCCCAAGGACTCTCCAGACTACGATGGTCTGAGTTAGTCTGCACAGTCAGTTTCCTTTCAACAGAAGCACATAAAATAACCTTGTTTTCTTTCATCTTCAAAACTGGTATTTGTTGTCAAAAGGGCTTGGCCAACAATTTCACAATATAAATCCACAGCCAAAAATATGTATTTCTAGAAATTCAAGCCTAGTTGGCAGTTCATAGTTAGAGACAGCTTTGCTCAAACTACAGCTAGTTTTACTTTTAGAAAGGAACAGGCCTAAACATTTGTTCACACAATATGGAAGGCTTTAACAAACATTTGTGTGCAAATGTTGCCCACAGTGACACACTGCAGTTTGGATAATCTAATAATTACATCCTGTGGTACTCACTGCAGGTCTTGCTCTCAGCTGCATCACTTGCAGCGATGACATCTGGCACTGGGAGTCAAGTATTGCTGCAAATATCTTTCATATGGCACTTGCAAGTGAAGCTTTGGCTACAGACAATACTATGAGATTTATGTCAGTTCTAAGAGCTAACTCTATGGATTTTCACCTCACTTCAGTGGAATGCTCTTTCCTTCTCCCTGATGTACCTGCATGGCATTCTCCTCCCCTGATTTCCAGGGTCTCAAGCCTCCACCATCTCAAGCTGACAATGGCAGCACATACAGAGCTAACACAGATCCAAAGAGGTCTGTAAACTCTTCGTGATCTTTAAGCTGCAACTGCCCCAGGTGATGCTTACCAGTAAGTACCAGCCCCCTGCGATGTCAGCTCCATGCCATCAACAGAGTTGTAGCTATCATCATCCATGATTTTGGAAAGCCCAAAATCTGTGATTTTTATCTCTCCGCATGCAGTACCATTGACTAGAAGAATGTTACCTAAATAGAGGAAGGAAACAGTTTCTTAGAAATACATTTAGCAGTGAAACGCAGGACTAAAATTGCATTGAAGCCTGGTCCTCTACAAGAAAACAAGCATCCTACAAAGCACAGCAAGCTGCAGCTGCCTGGGGTAGGTGTTTTAAATTCACTACACCAAAACTCAGAGACAACTCAGCTCCCACCGACTGCTAGATGTGATTTATCCATCCACAAATGGCTCAGTTGCCCAACACTACTTGGAGCCTTTGGACTACAAGCCCTATTCTCCAAATCAGCTTGATGCCCGTGCTGTTTTGACCTCCCCAAAGGTTCTGCTGGAAGGGCAGGTCAAAAAGAAAGACTAAGCAAAGAAACAAACATACACAGTTATGACTCATTCTGTCCAGAAGTCCTGACTTGCCCCAGTCTCTCAACAGCCAGAAACTCTCTCCCTTCCTGGCAGTGCTCCCCAGTGGCTTTCTAAGCTCAAAAAGACAATTACTGCTTAAGCAAGAGTCTTTAATAAATCCATCAAGGATCAAGAATTCAGATCATCACCGTTTTTCTCAAAGCATACAATAAAACAGCAGAATTGTGTGTGATGGCAGTGGATGAATCACAGTTTTAGACAACTGCAGGCAGAGCTCTGCTGCATGTTCAGACAGCGTAAGAACAGCCAACAGCTGGGGGAAGAAATACAGTCACTAGAACAGTGCAACAGCACCACCTCCTGTACAGATTCCTCTTGCTGAGGCAATAAACCACATCACATAGAGTTACACAATGCCGATGGGGTACCACCAGTAAAGGAAGGCAAACCAGAGACAACTGTCTGAAGAGGTGGTTGAATTTTACTGGACTAGGAGAAAGCAATGCAGCCAATGTCCCAGAAGAGAGCACTTCCACTCCTGCCTTCACTACTCTATCCAGTGCCAAATAGAGCCCTGCAACACCACCTTTCAAAGGACCTTCTGCTTGGTAGATGCTAATGAGTGCAAAGGAAGATGGGAGCATGCATGTCCTCAGCTCTGTGAGCTGCCATGTAATAAAAACCAAACCAACCAAAAACCTGAACACTTCCCAGCTTCTACCCCCAAGATTTCAGGCAGATGATTACAGAAAGAATAAGCCAGAAGAATGGGAACATAAAACACGCCAGTAATTATGGGAACCTTTATGAAGCAATAACAAGTTCTCGGCAGCAGAACACAAGCAGGACATTGAGAAACCAAACACAGACACTTGGTGGTTCGAGAGCTCATTCTGAATCAGGCGGCTACTTTTTCTGGAATGTTACTTCCTTGTTTATGTTGCAATTCTGGGAGACAATACCCTTTTCACAGAACGTTCTATGCATTATAGCTTCTTCTTATTTCAAGTTTATTTTCCCAGGCAGAACAGTCTCCTTCTTGCAGTCTGACCAAAATAAACACCCCCGCTTTACTCATAACCCTTTACTTTCAGTTAGCATCCTTAAGCACATCAGCTAGCAGCACAGCATACCTGGTTTAAGGTCATAGTGTATGATGGGAGGTTTGATTTCATTTAAGTATTTTAAAGCATTCACAATCTGCATGATAATGGATCGCGCCTCTTTCTCCGACATTAACTTGTGCTGTTTCAGGTAGAAGTCCAGATCGTTTCCCTCACAGTATTCTAACACTGTACAAAACCTGAAGGCAAAACAGCAGCAGTTGTAATTAAAGCATCTGATAGAAACCAGACCACTTTCTTGTTGTCTGTCTGCAAGTCTCATCCATTCAATCAATACATGAAGAGTCCTCCAGCCAATTAACCTCTTTCCAGAATTAGGGCACCAAGAGCACATCCTCATAGTGCAAAGGTCAGATGTGCCCCATTTAGCACCAGAGCAGAAATGGAAAGCAGTATTGGCTGGGGCATGTGCCCAGGTCAACAAAAAGCAGGATTTAATAGCAGAGCATCACATCTGACATAAGAGGGCATGCGAGTCAGCATCGCTAGAAAATCTGTGCATGCTGGAGCTGCCTCAGACAGACATCTCTGCAGCACAGTCTACAAGGCATGGATACACTCTGGACTCTGCTGTAAGATTTTGAGAGATCAAAAACTTTGCAGTGGATGGGTCAAAGTGAGTCAAAGCACACAGGAACGCAACTTACGAGTCAGTATCCAGTGAAAAGTAGTCATATAGCTTAACTATTCGAGGATGATCCAGTTCTTTGTGAATTCTGTACTCTCTACACGCATGTCTGAAAATAGGAAAGTGTGAGCATTAGTCATACAAGTGACATAATTCTAAGTTCTGCAGAAAGAGCACCCAGACATACCGCTCGGCGGTCCAAGTTCAATCACAAACCCATGCACACCACACAGCTTAAGAAAAGGCAAGCAAATGAGGAGCTGCTCAGAATAGTTTTTGAGAACCACAGAATCCAAGCGTATCAGATTCCCAAATGCTGGCAGCACTACAAAATAACTTAATCCTGATTAATGGTGCTGCTTGCCAAAACAGAATTATCTCATAATAAATCGCTATGGGATCCAAGATAGCTGAATGCAAAAATCAGCAAGTTCTAGAAAAATTCCAGGATGCTCAACAGTTCAGGCTTCAACTCCAGCTTAGCTCATGCCATTGACACGTTGAGGAAGTAAGATCACAGTTTTGTCTTTGAAGTTCTGTCAAAAAAAAGTCTGGCTGTGATTCTGCAGTGCTTATCTAATCCGTGGCATTAGGAAGCAAGTGTTACCAATGCTTAACAGCCCTCTTCTAGGCTGTGACAAGTTATTCCTATCACCTGTGGAAAGCTCAAGTATTCTAGGAAACAAAAAGACGTCTTTCACCATGCAGGTGTGTGCCTGGAAGATGGGTATGAGCACTCTTTTTCTTCAAGATCTTACACATTTTGAAGAGAAGCCACTTCAGTGCTTTCTTTCTACAGCACTGCTGGTGCTTTTAAAGCCTCATGCTGCAGCCTATACAAAACAGAGGGTGTGTGCACATATTGAAGACATTTCTAACATGAATGTAAGTTTTACAAGTAGATGTTGGGACAGAGAGTGGCTTTTGTAATGTGGCAAAACAGGAAAATATGGCAGCCTGTTCATAGACAGTGAATAACAAAACACAACTTGGAAATGTATCTGGCTGTTTTACAGCCTTACTTACTTGTGATAGTTTTCTTTCTTCTCATCTCTCCAGTTTTTATTTAACTGGTGTATTTTCACAGCTACGTATCTCTGTTCTGTTAAATCAAAAGCCTGCAGAGAGGGAAGAGCTGAGCATCAGTAGGAATCACAGCTTCAACTTAACGCTGCAGAAGCAGACAAGATCTAACAAATCAATCTCCCCACCCAGGAAATCAGCATTACAACACACTGAGCGAAGAGCAAACCCACATTTTGATGTAATTAGTCTCACTAATGAAACCAAGCAACTCTGAAAACAATTGAATATTCTGTGCTTTGATCTGACCCTTCCCTATGGGATTCAACTAACGCTGCATTTATTCTGACATTTTACTACCAGTGCTACAATGGGATCAGAACGGCCAAATTACAGAAATGCAGTCACTTAATCACTCTGGGAAAGGCTGTCATTATTCCCCCAACCAGCTAACTTCTTTTTCCACACTAAGTTAAAAACAAAACGAAAATCACACAGCAGATCTTTAATACTTTGTTTCATGCTGGTAGCTCAGCTCTCCATCTTGAAGCAAAATGTCTCAGCTTGTTTAGAAGCCAGAGAATTCGAGGGCTGAACTGTGTAATTACGGTGTGCTGCGTGTCCAGTATCTTGCTATTTAGGCAGCCTTTAAAGAATAGATCACTGGAATTGTGTTCTTGGAGAAATGAAACAGTCTGTTACTTTGTCTGTGAGCAGAAACATCTAATAATTTACAGGATTGGGTGAAATCCTATTGTAAGCAAACAAGGGTAATCCATATCCAGCTGAAAAGCTGTATACTTAACTTCTAATGCTTAACAGATCAGCATGGACCGTGGAGAAGAGAAATAAGCATTTCTTTGTTTTAGTAATGTAATTATAACTCTTATGCACAGTCAGGTATGAAGCATTCCTATCTCCTTGCTTTCACCTTTCACCTGCGGAGCTCTGGATTTCTACTGAGTCATCAGAGGCTCCAAAGAGAAGCTGGGAATACTTGCAGGCAGCATTCTCTCTTGGCTACCTGAGCAGTACGCCCCTCTGGTTTAGGTACCTGTGGTTATACTGCATCAAAATAATAAGTCATCAGGATGTTTCCAACATTTGCATTGGCATAGTTATGTTAATTCTACCCAGATTCAACATGAATTAAAGACTACTGTGTATAAGTGGAGAATATTCAGCACTGGAGAGGATTTAAGTGCAATAATCAAATAACAAGAACCTCCTAAGTACCGTAAGTCTTGGCCATGCAAGGAGTGCTGACAGACGAGCACTCCTCAGTTCCAAGGACTACACACACACACCCAGTCTGCTACTTCAGAGCATAAAACGAAGAAAAAAGCCTTTTACCCCCAGGAAATGAAGGCTTTGCTCTTCCCTTTTATTTACAGCAAAGTTCAGACTTGCTATGCCATACAGTAAAACTTAGCCAACTTAAGGTATTTGTGTACAGCACTTGAATGGTATGCTTCTGTCCTGGTGAAACCTGCAGATTTAGAGCAATGTTTCCTTGAAACATACATTTGCAGGAAATTTGACCTCTGAGGACATGAGCAGAACCTAAAAATTTCAAGCTTGCTGTCTAATACAAGCCAGATGTCACATGTGTTCTGTTCTTCTTCCTTCCACAACCACACACTCCATTGTGAAAATGACTGCAAGGTTCTGCTTACTGCGGGATTTCGTTGCAAATTCACGTTACATCAGATTGGCAGCTCGAATTTACCTTATATACTTCACTGAAGCCTCCCCGACCCAGAAGATGTAGCAACAAATATCTATCGTTTAGCGTTGGATGGTCTTTAAACCTGGCAAGAAGGACACAGTTTAGCAACACTGACAATGAACTATAATAGACTACAGCTCTTATACAACTTAGAAACATCTCTTATATAGAGACTAAGAATATCAAACCTGACAGATTTGACACTACTTGATCATTTTCTATTGATACAAGGTTATATAATGATACTTTGATGTGCTCAGAAGCCTTTGCCCTGCCCCCTGGGTTAGTGATGCATTAAGGTGAAATACTAATTTAAAAAAAGATACAGTATTTGCTGTAATGCAAGGAGACAAATCAAGATCCGCAATACGCGCTCTGTGACTCCCGTGGGCTTACTGTGAGTTATCTTCATTGTGTATCCTTTTCAATTCCCTGATATGTAGATTTCTAACCCTCTCTAGCCGTTCCAGCTCTGCCTGGATCTCTGCTTCTTCCTGTGCAAGAGAAAACCAAAAGGAGAACATGATATTGTTTCAGATATCATAGTCAGCATTTCCACCTGGACTCACAAATGTAACTCTGTGTGCAAACAGATCATGGGCAAATAATGTGTCTGAGAGATTAAAAAGCTGCTCACAGCCATAGAATCATAGAACCACAGAACGGCTTGGGTTGGAAGGGACCTCAAGGATCATCAAGCTCCAACCCTGCTGCCGCATACAGGGCCACCAACCTACATTTAAAGAGTTGGGCAGAAGGTGAAAGGAATGAAAACCAACCGGATAACTTTGTTTAAAATGGCAGCCATTCCCTCTCCAAACCCCTCTCCCCTTCTGCAGGCTAGCTGCGTGATAAAGCTTCTAAGATTGCATCTTCAAAAACCGGGACATGACGTTCTAAGAAAGACATGCTATAAATACAGAGACTGGGATCCTGGGCTTTGACACGTAATTACGTAGATAACAAAAGTAAATGAGATTTCTCTGGAGAAAGTACAGACTTTGGAGTTTGAAAAGCCATAAGAAGGGAATGTGTGAAGGATGCAGGATGATGTGGCCTGACTGACACCCTGGCTTACACATTACACATGGATGGTTCTAACTTAATGTTAAAGAAAAGGAGATTTCCAGTACCAGATTCTGGGTTCACCCCTTATAGACTATCACAGCACATAAATGTTAAGATAATCTTCCAACACACCTCAGGGTATTGTGTTTTCTACCCAAGAAATATAAAACTCGCCTATACGGAAGTTACAGCAAACAGCTTCTGTTGTAAGACATCATTGGAATGGGCAGCATGCTCCAGTTAACAAAGGTAAGGCAAGTAAAGGCTTGTTCACACGGGAGCAATGCCACGCTGAACCACACGTGCAGTCTGAAGTTGAGAATCAGGAATTCCCTGACACACATTTCGGTGGTCAGCAGGTCAAATTATAAACAGCAGAACATCTTAGTGTAAGTTTCATGGACTCTTCGCTCCCTGGGTGGTTCTCTTTAACACCAGGCCAACAGCCACCACCTCACCCTGCAAGCAGGGAGCCCTCTCCCCAGAGCTCTTTACCTTCAACTGAGACTGATTTCTTTATGATAGGGCAGAAGTGACTGATAAGCCAACACATGAAAAGAACTTTCAGCTGTTACTCACTTAGCAAGACCAAAGAATTTTTATCTGGATCACAGATATTTCACAATTCTTAAAGATGATTTCTGTTCCAGAGAACATTAGGTCTAGAAACCAAGCAAGGAAGTGCTGAGAGGCTCTGCCTCCTGTAGGAACATGCTCTGTAAAACTGCACCTCTGTGCACTGCTGGTCCTGCCCCTTCCCTTGAGAAGGAAGGAGCCATGTCAAAGTTATACGCACAGTCTATAGGGCTGGAAGGTCCACTGCCCTCAAATACAAGACTTGAGTTCACACTGATGAGGACAAGGTTGCAAACCTCAATTAAAACATGCGCCTTGAGCAGTATTATTTGGTGCACATGACTCAAGGGACACAGCTACCCATTTGTCTTGTGACTGCTCCTTCCCTTCTCAACTGGTTCTATTTTTAGGCACAAAGAATGAGCCAGTTTCCAAAAGTGGACAAGGATAAGAACAGCTTCAGACAATGCAACGATCCCAGAACATTACTTCATTTTCCATTAAGGTCCATTTCCAAATGGGATTCCTCTGTTCCAGGGTAGCACATTACATGCCAGACAACCTGCAATTAATCCACTCCAGCAATGCGGAAGCTACAGAGCAAGTATGCCTGTAGCATGCTCCTGCTCATATCACGTATCTGTACTCACTGAACAATAAAATGCAATGGGCAGTGTGCCAGCGGATTCCATATGCGCTTTAACTTTCCCTCACCGCTGAAAATAACGAGGTACAGCAGCATTAATGAGGCCTTGCATTCAGCTGAAGTGCCAAGGTTACAGGAAAAGAACATTAGTGTAGAGGTCATACAGGACCTGAGAAAAGATGGAGGGCCGGCAGCGTGTTGCATTTCCACTTTTCCTCTTTTTCACTCAGGAAAAAGCTCTCTGGCCTCACAGATCACAGCTAGCCAGGAAAATGGCAGAAAGCCTTCATTTTATTTCATCTTGACTTCATCTGCTAAGTGTCCCAGAAATGTTATTTATACATTTTTGCAATCATGTTGAAAGTAACCAGCAGCTTATTGAAATATAAAGCTCACGTGCAGGTGCTGCTCCTATTGAAGCCAATGTATGCGAAAACTATGCATTATAACTACCTGAACACGACTATTATTCAAAAGACTTTACAGATCTGTTACTGATAGTGCATGACAAAGAAATGGGAAAGCCACTGTTGCTTGCAGTTTCTGGTTTGTTCTTGTCATTTCTTTCCCTTGGTCCCTTCTTTCATGTTCTCTCATGCTAAGCACATGGAGAGTCCAGCTCCAGGCAGGCCCTATTGGCAGAATAAGATGCACAGAAACAGCAGAACTCCCAACATGAAATCACAACTGTGAGGACACTATTTGCTGAAGAACAACACTACTGCCCTGGAAAATACGATTACAAAATCCTGAGCATCCTTTTCAAGTAACAAAAACCCTCTTAGCCAACTAGTGGCAGTGATCTCTGCAGTGAAATGATACTGTTTGGAGAATACTGAGTCAGAAACCTACCCAAAAGCCTTCTCTGCAGTTCTTACCTTCTTCAGATGACCCAGTCGGAGTTTGAAGATTTCTTCCTGTTCGTGGTATTCTGCTAGCGTTAACCTGCATGGAAGAGACAGATCCGAGGTGCTGAATTTCAATGCGTGTGTTAAAGCACATGACTTGCAGTATACACCTTCTCCTATGGAGGCAACAACTGCACAGAGTATGTCAACATCCAGCAACGTGTTTTTTTTTGTTAACTCCACAATGTGCCAATCAAGTAAGAGACCAAAAGCTAAACTTTAATAAAGCATGCATCAATTTCAAATTCAGGTCCCTAATAACACTTATTTAGGACAGTGCCAGGACTGTAGCACTACACCTGGCTACAGCAAGTAGTGTGGCTACAGTACAGACATTGCAAACCGAGCCATGAACTGGGATTCTGAACTTCTGTTTCAGGCTCTCAGGTGGTCCCAGAGAAACCATGGGAATTTTACTTCACTTTTCCACATCTTTGACCCTGCAAGCAGCTGCAGTGGGATAAGGAAATCACCATTTTACTGATGGTAAATAACATTCAATGTTTCCATTCTAAGCAGGAGGCAAAATTCAACCTTACACTAAAGCAGTGATGGGTTCCACCCCTAGTGAAACGTAATGATGCACTGAGATCTGTGAAGTTACAAAACCAATCATTGTACTGATTTTCTCACTGCTGCCAACATGGGTAAAGGCATCATGCATGTGAACATAAGGTTATGAAACCCACATGAATTGCACCTGTTTACTTTGTAAACAAGATAACATGTGAGAATATACAAGTAACCTTTTTGAACCTAAAATTAAGTCCAAACCATGCCTCAAGAGGATCCTCGTTGCAGCAGTTATGCTCTGTATAGTACCTAGTACAAAAATTAACAGAAGTTCTCCACAGCATCAATATCACACTCAGTTTCAGAGGAGATGGAGCCCTCTGACTACTGGGCTGTGCTCCCTTAGCTCACCATACAGCCAACTGAGACAACGTTGGATGCAGCTGATTCATTGCTTGTCTTGAAATGCTACTACTTCCCTCCCCTGCTCGCATTGCAGAGGGGCTGCACAGCTGAAACAACTTCTACAGCAGTTTTTAAGCAGGTAAACTTAATGCAAAACTCACAACATTCCCTTTGAGAGGAGTTCAACCATAAGGAAGTGCTTATTGCAAATTAAAGATAGGTACAAAAAACGCCTGGTATCGTAAATGTTTATGTGATGTCTCATTTCATATAAAAGTGTGCTACTCCATGAGAAAAATACAACAGTCCGAACTTGGATCAGATTTAGCTAATCTGCCTTCAGCCTTCCCAGCTGTTCAGGTCTTTGGTTGGTGTTGCTGTACAAAGAATAAAAAGACAATTGGATAAAACAGCAACAAGCTTTCCACAAGAGAAATACAGAGCTAAACACCAACAGTCTACTCGTTAATCAAGAGATGTAACGAGGACCAGCCTAACACTGCCCCAAAAAGCCATGTTTGCAGCAAGCATTACAAAAACCAAGGAGGCTCAAAGACAAACACTGTCCTGTTTCAGAAACGTGGCCTGAAATGCACTACTTCTGGTGCAGCTGAGACTCTAAAGCTGCCCAGGCTGCTCAAGAAACCTCAAGGTTAATGCAGTAGGTAACATCTGTGAATGAAAGTATGTCTCATTCATTATTTTCAGGAGTATGATGTTAGGGCAGGTTATGTCTGAACCTACATCATGAAACCTTCCCCTTCTTTCTAAGGCACAGCAACAACTATGAAATTAAGAGGAAACAGAAATCAAATGAAATTATTTGGCCGACCACTCTTCATTCAAGTTTCATAAGCCTTTACATTCGACTTGCATAGAAGCCACTGTAAGAATTCCATAAAAAGTAAAACCTCCCTACAACATCAGGAAGATGTTGAACCTGAATCACATCCGTCCAACAAATGCATCTGCATGCAAGTAGCCAGTTGCTGCTGCTGACTTACAAAACCAATGTATTCATCATAAGCTAGAACACTCCACGTGAACAGGTGAGCAGCTTTTAAATCAAGAACACCACAAGCAACTCTTCTAAACCACAAAGATAAAACCTTAAAATACAGTGGTGAGGAAGGATAGACCAGCAAGAAACACTAAGAAAAAGACTGGGCAACAAAAAAAGGCTCATCAGTGTAACCAGATAAAGAGGAGATCACATCAAAGCAGGCTCACTACAGGTAGAAGCTCACTGGATATCACAGGTACACATCATGATTGCCAGGCTACATCAAGACCCACACTGCCATGCCAACAGCATAAGCCTCAATGCAGCGGCACCCTTCTGTTAGGTTAAACCATCACTATACAAATTGGAAAGCATTACTCTGTTGCTCACATGGGTGACCATGTGCAATTTACTTCTCCAAAATCCAACTGCCATTTAAAAATTCAGCTTTAAAAGTGTATTTAGTTGTTTTTAAGTCCTCTTGGCCAGAGCGAGGGATCAAGATCTCTATTCAAGCTACACATTTGCAGAAAGCATATACTGCACACTCCTATACAGTAGACCTGACCAGTCTCAGCATCCTACCTGGGGGTACCACTTTGGCAAGTGAGAGCATTTCAAACACACAGCTCACCCAACCATGGGTTGCAGGTGTGAAAAAAGAGTGAGAGCTTTTGCTTCATATGTGCTTTTCAAAGTGCAAAGTGCAAGAATACAAAGGGCTCCAGAACCTCTGAAGTAAGAGCATAACCTGGAGATTTAATAGTGCAGAAAGAGAAGTGTCATTGAGAATTATGATATTAGCCAACAGCAATAAAACAGTGACTGAAAAGTAGACTTGTAGAAGCTATGGGGAAGTACTGACTGCCCAGAGTGGGGAGAAAAAGAAGAAAGGAAAACTAGGTCACGTGCCTCAGCAGCACGCTGAGAGTCAGTTTTATTTACAGTAAGGTTACTTAATGTGATTTCCAACAAGAAACAAGTTGGTCAGGGTTTGGCTTCAATTTCTAAGTAACAAAAATGTTTAAAGAAAGAGCAACGATTACAAGCTCCCGTGAGAATCTCTGCTCTCTAAAAGCATCAGCATTGCCAAAGTATCAACAACCTGAAAAAGAGGAGAAAGTCACCTGTGATGTGAGAGAGCAGTACTTAAATAATGCTTCCATTTCCCTCATTCAAATACCTGGAAAGAACTGCTTTTGAGATACAGTTCTATGCCTTATGCACTGCCTTTATAGCACCTTTTTCCTCAGTACACCAAGGCCATTCTTTGAAAAGCCTCACCAAAAGGTACACAGACAAAAAAGCTCCTGAAAGTGTTTTTTTTTCAAGCACAGTGTTGTACAGTGTTACCAAAATTAAGGGTGAAGCCTTTTACTTCTTTTGCACATCCCTTTTTTCAGCTCTCTTGCTGCATCAAGTTTGAAAACTTACTGAATTCAAAAGAAAATAAGCTCACAAAAATTCCGGACTCAGCAATGATCCATGTTTTACTCCAATGAAAACTATTTAGAACTGCAGCCAGATGTTTCTGAATGCCAGGCTAATTCCACACTATTCATTTGTGCGTGTAGTGAAGCCTAGAGGCAAGGGCAAGATTCCATTTCCCAGTGGATATTCTGTGCTCTAATCAAAGCATGCAGCTTTGCAAGGCACAAAGAAGGCCACATAACGTACGTTTCATTTTCTGCTCCGTTGGTCTTGTTCTTGCGCTGCTTCTGCTCATTGCTTGCTGGGGGGGTCTGTCCCATTGCAGGTGGCTTCCGTTTTGCTAACATCTTTCGTTGCCTTTCTATTTCTTCCCGCTGGGAATTTATCCTTTCCTGTTGCCTGGAAAGACGAGGGCAGAAAAAAAAACCACACACGAAACAGATAACTAATGGAACGCACTCAGTCGTCCACAGCATCTGCTTTTAACAGACTTCAGCAATGAATTCCAATCAGCTGTACTCTTAGATTACCAACAAAATACTCTTGTTCAGAAAGGGAGGATGTGCCAAACATTGACTCAGATTTTTTTTTTCCAAGGTATTTTTCACATAGAAGTGGATTCTTTTCCCAGCCCACAGGAACCTTTCAGTAAGTGAAAGGTTTTATTCATGCAGAGGATATCCAAAACCAAGGAGTTGCTAACCTCATGGAAAACCCAGGGATCTATGGTAAGTCACTAAGTTTCCACACACTTCTTTCCTAGAATACTCTGTTCTAAATCCTAGACTTTCCTGTTTGAACTGTTCCTGAAGTCTGGCACTGTCTGAGAAAGTATCCCTATGCTTTAAGGGTATGGTCCAGCTCTGCTTAGTTTTCTGTACCATAACCAACACCATCCCCAATTTCATGAAGAAAACAGTCTTTCTGTTTCAGAGGAGAGACCATCATAAAGCTGCCTTGTTATTTTATAGTGATAAAAGCATTAATGGAATTAGAAACCTAAATGACTTATGAATTTAGATGCCTAATTCACATTTTAAAATAGACTGAGATTGCAGGTAAGGATTCCAGAAGCATTTCTTCCATGTCTTACAGCACAAACTAAGGAGAATATTATCAAGTTCACAATCTGCATCTAACAAGATGTGCGCCTCCTATCAGACCATAGAAAAATAAGATGATTTTAATGGATTATACACAGCTCTCTCTATGCAATTAATTTGCCAAGTCCTACTTAAAGGTCGAGGCCAGGTGGGAATTTACTGGCCCTTTCCATTAACATCCTGCATAAAAGGGTCTCTGATCTTCATTTCCAGGTTTCTGCAGCTACTTTGATCACAGTTACCAGGAGGCAAAAGAAGTTAAATAGCACGGATTTTCTTTTTTAAGCTTTTTTTTTTTTTTTTTTTCCCTTTTAAAGTTAGAAGATAGAAGAGGGGGAGGGGAAGATAAGCAACTTTCCTGGAGGAATATAAGCAGATCGGCAAACCAAACTGATTGACTCAGGATACATGAGAGTATCTGGCCTCCCTCTCCCCCCACTCTATGCCTTGCACAGCCAGACAGGTGCACTGAGAACACCTAACACGGCAGCCTGCTTCTTTCCAATCCAGAAGCCAATTCAAACAATTTGACTCCAGTTTTAAGTCTCTGGAGTTAAGTGGAAGCATATTTCTTACTTCAGAGCTGAAAGATTCCTCACTGTCTGTAGCTGAGTCTCTGTCTGATCCTTTCATGCACCAGTCACATCGTTCTCACATTTTGACATGCAAGACATCACACACAACTGCTTAGTTTTTCCTTCTCTGCCTCAGAACATAAAGAAAACTGTCCTCACTTGATGAGGTTCTGGAAGGCATAGCCATCTGTCCACTGCTCGGTGAAGGACGCTCCGTGCCGCACCGTAGTGAAGTGACCTAGCCTCAATCGATCCTGCATGCTCTTATCTCTGCACGCCATCTTCTCCTGTTTTGACTGAAAGCAAAACATGTGTTAAAATAAAACCCACAAATTAGCAGCTAAGAGTTAGGCCGTGTCTTAACTGACTTCCAATCTTCAACAACTTTTGCTCTGTTCCAGTACTGCTTATTTGAAACCAGCTGAGCTTTATTGGTAAAATTACTGATGGCAGTTCTTACTTCTGCAGTCTGACACATATTCATTTGATAGCTTCTTTTCTGGCATTTCAGCTTTGTATTTTCTTTCCCATTACTGCTTGGGCAGCTCACCCATTCTATCATCAGCTGAAACTCAATTTAGCAGTAGGATTAGAACTATCTCAGTATCAGTAGCTTAGCTGGACTCCAGACACATCTCTGATCAGGCCCTTATTCACTCTAATAGGAGGTGAAGGAGGAAAACGCACCTCAAATCAACATTAAGACTAAGATACAATGATAAGCCAACTCAATCCTAGCCAAACAGCACGCCCAGAAGAGACAGTCTCAATTAGGATTCCAGCAGAAAAAAAAGTGGTGGTGGTATCTTTCACAGAGTATTTCCAGTAAGTGAAAGGAAGTTTCAAAGGCCTGAGATGAGAACAGCAAAGCTTCAGTCAATTAAGATTAAAGATGAACCAGCACAGCTCCTCACTGGAGCTACACACTGCTTATTTGAACGCCAGGTCTACATAATACAGCCCAGAGTTACAAATCCTCCCAGAAAACAGGGTCCCATTCAGCCAAGAACAATCAGCTCAGTGACAAAAGCAAATCAAACAGACTGCCCACACTGGCCAGCACCCCGGTATTTGTGCCCATCCAGTGCCCATGAACAATAGATGTTATTGGCCAACAGGTGAAAGAGCAATCAAAACCCCACATTGTTGAACTAAAAGGAAATCTGCAAATCTTTCAACAACGAAGCAAGCTGGATGCTTGTAAACAACAGCTTGGCACTTTCTCAGTGTCTTTATCGTGTTATTTTGAGTACTGTACAAAGCAGTGATCTCCAGCTCTGCCATTTGAAAGAGAAAGGTTTGAAATCACTTGCCCGTGTCACAGAGCATATCTGGCAATTTCACTTCACAATGGGATACTGCTCTTGTACAGCAAGTGCAGGACAATGGTGCTTTTCAGGCATACAAGTTTCAAAGCAAGTAACGCCTGCTGCATTTAGAGCTCAGACTATTTCACTTAAGCAAGGGAGATCTCTGAGACTCAAAAATAACCAAACTAAAACATCCTGAATGCTTTCAGTTTTCAGATTACATTCCTATTTGCAGAGAAACAATTCAAGACAAAATTCCAGTTCTCTCTTATCACCAGAGCGATAGGAGCAGGTTTTCACTGCTCAAAGAGATAGAGAAGCTTTCAAATGCACCAACTGTGAGTGCAGTCTGCTGCTCACCTTTTCTATAAGGAGCTTCTTGCTCATCGTTACACATCTATTCAACCGCTCCTTGTACTTCTCCAGCATCTTTTGTTGTTCATCTATCTGCCGTCTCAAATCGCAGTTGGCCTAAAAGTGAACAGAGAAGACAAGCCTTTAAGTCGCTCTGTGAGAGCCAAGCTGAGCACCACCTAGAAAGCAAGCTAGCTCGAGGCATCAGATAAAGGAAAGCAAAGCAGCAGGATAAAGGAGAAAAATCAAAAACAAAAAAGGCCATGTTTCTCTTCCCTAAACATCCAAGCAAAGCTCTTGCATTTTTAACCCACTCAAACCTTAACACCCTACAGAACAGAGAAGTGTTATTGTTCTTTTACATAGGAAGAACTAAGGCAGGAAGAAACTAAGCACAAAGATTTTATTTATTTATTTTTAAAGCAATTGAGACCTTGTCATCGCTACCTCAGAATAGCTCAGTCAGCCCTGGACTATCCTCTCCCTTTTAGCCACAATACTGGCAGAGTAGAAGGATGGACTTTGCATTTTCAATTAAATTCTCCTTTGAGTTACTGTCTATCAGCCCTGCTATACAGACTTCTCCCAGTAATGCTGCCACAGTGCACAGTGGTATTTGATGTGCCACTATTTTCACTGATAAGAAATTAAATTTAACCCTTCCTCTTCTAACCAACAGCTTCTGATTTAACTGATTTTCTCACAGTAAAAATCCTGCTCCGTGGATTGTCTTCCCATAAAGCCACATGTGCTTCCATGTGCATCTCTAAGAGCATGTCTTAGTTTTTAGGTACTGAGACCAGATACACACAGTCTTTGCTCCCCTCCTCCTAGCGCATTTTCTAATCCTTTTCAGCACTTCATAAGAGATGCCCCTCCAGTTGATGAAAGGTAGATCAACTACAACTCCTCCATTAAGAAAAATACATTTCAATCAAGGATCTCATCTTTTACTGAAGAATAATAATGAGATAGAGAAGCTTTACTCTTTAGGCTTGACCAAAATATGTGCTCTTCATCTCTGTTTGTGTCACTGACTCATAAATCAACGCTTCAGAATAAAGCAGAGGTTGCAGAACGTGCTACTAAGCAAGAGGCAGGCAGCACCCCAGCATTTAGAAGGGGATAATTCTGAAGAGAAATATGTTAAGTTAGCTATCAAAACTCACAATAGGAAGGCAGGCCAGCCCTGCTGAGCTTAGCTACAATGACTCTGCACTACAGAACCACACTCTTACAGCTGCCCTGGTTATGGATTCAAGCAGGCCCAAGTTGAGGATCGAAGGCAAACCAGATAATGAAAGTAAGAGATGACTGATTTGTTTAACCCTTGCGAGTGTTGGTTCTGCAAGTGGTACAGTACACAAAATGCTGGTGCCGGCCTTCTCAGTACCTTTGAATAGCAGCTTTTAGAAGAGTTGTGCCATTTCAAATACTTACTCTTAGTAAGTCATCTATCCTCCCTTCCTTCTTCTCCAAGTCAGAGTTCTTACTGTTTTCTAGTGCAGATATTTTTTCCATTGTGAGGTCCGACTGTAAAAGAAAACCATCATAAACCACATTTAATAAGAACGCCTGATATTTCACAGAATTAGCACATTTCATCACAGTGTAGTCCTCTTTAACCTGAACAGATTTAAGAATGAACAAATGCCCCCCCATTTCCCAGGCTAGGGGACGTCCTCCACTCTTCATTTTCTTATTGCATGATGGGGTCCTTCAACATAGGAGGTTTGGACAGTCAGCACAGAGGCCTAAAGCTCTGCTCTGGAGAACACTGACAAAACAAGCTACAACCACCTCCATGTACTGCCAGTTTTGTTTTAATAGCTGAACTGTGCTCAGCCCACAGTGGTCTCTAACACTCAGTGCCCTTTTCTGCAGTGTAACACAACCTGCACAGGGAAAAAAATGAAAACCAACCCACTAAAACTCACCCCTCAGCTGGAATACCAAATCAATGGGCACAAACTACCACTGGCTAGACA
>PPHD01007066.1:7288-23603 GCA_002909625.1 Bambusicola thoracicus
GGGGCCACCATTAACATTTCAGAATTTGTTTACAGATGCTGCATTTGCACCACAGTTATTTGCTAATTCAGGCTTATACACAAACAAACGGTGTCTCAAATAACTCTAACTGTGGGAGCAATACTAAATTTTTAATTGTGAGCACTGTGTATTCATGTGGTTCGTATTGTTATTTTAAATAATTGGGCCCAGAAGCCCCAACTGAGAACAGCAGTCTATTGCACAAACTTGCATGAGAATGTNTAATTCAGGCTTATACACAAACAAACGGTGTCTCAAATAACTCTAACTGTGGGAGCAATACTAAATTTTTAATTGTGAGCACTGTGTATTCATGTGGTTCGTATTGTTATTTTAAATAATTGGGCCCAGAAGCCCCAACTGAGAACAGCAGTCTATTGCACAAACTTGCATGAGAATGTGGCCAAATACCTTTGCAAAGGAAGAGAGCTGCCATTCAGAAGACCTATTGTTGGCTTAATGAAGGTAGCTGCTAATTAATGGTAAACTGAGAACATTCATTCACAGATCCTGTGGGCGTAGGACATGAGGATATATCGCAGCAACATCACACTAAAAGAGAAATAATGCAAGATGGAGGTTCATATACAACTCATCAGCGATGTATCCTTACCGGATTTCTTCTCACTTTGGGTTCAGATTTAAATGCAATTTACAGTCCAGTGCTCGTAGTGGAAATGATGTTTCTTTTAAGCTATAGCGATTCCTGTGCTTAAAGGGTACATTTTAATAAAACACTGCTTCTCTTTGAAATATGAGTTGTCAAAACCAAACACCCCAATTCTCCAACAAACTTCAGATGGAGTCATGATAGCTGGCACTGCTGTGTTGAATACAGAGTGCGTTCCCACTGTAGGACTTGCTTTGCTTCGTTTCAAAGTGGCTTATTCTGCACGTTGAACATTTTCAGTTGTAAGCAAAATAAATGATGAATGAACTTGACAAGTAGCAAAAATTAAAATGTACTTTTAAGCGTGCATTCATCATACTACTACTATGTAAACTTTATTCGAATTGAATGGCCTCATTTTGCTTATTTTCTGAGCTCTGACCAAATACAATTTTTTGGCTTTTCTGTTTTACTTTTTTTTTTTCTTCTGGTTAATAGAGAGATCACATTCAACCTGGTAAGCTGCAGATACAGAGGCCCCATCCTTTTCTGCCTACACAGAGATGACAACACAGAAATACCTTCCACTTAGGTGTACGCATGCTAACAGTGCGGCTTCTTAAATAATCTGTTCCTTTAAAAGCAGCAGCTCATTAGATCTTTTCACTTGTAGAGCTTCAGAATATTTTGTTCAAAAGCCTCAAGCAGTGGGCAGCTGCAGTCACAGCTTCTGCAAGTTTTGTTTCACTGAGAGTAGTTCTTGGCGAGACTGCTATGGATAAGCGATGTGTCTTTGCTTAGAAGCTCTGCTCCGGGGTTGTGGCTCTGGGTCACAAAGCTGAGGGTCAGGCACAGCTTTTCACCATCGGGAATAAGGCACTAATGGTTCCCTCAGTGCAATCGCTTCAACTGGCCGTACTGGGAGCGGGCGGGATTGCATTAGGAAGGGCAGTCAATTTAGTCAATTTAGTGCTAGCGTTGTGAGAGAAGCAGAGCACTAGGGATGCCTTTCAGCCCAAAACTTCCATTTGTGGGGTTTGAATCTGGGAGGTTTCTCAGCTTATTCATGCCTGGGAACTGCTGGTTGACAGCATGGAAGCCCAGAACAAGGCTTTAATTTGCCAGTGCCTTGGAATGACTTTGTTTGCCCTCTTCATGTTTTGGATGTTTCAGAGGGTCGTGGAGAGGCAGATACATGGCAAAATAATTGGCTTGTGGTGTGTAAGTCCTTCACACGGTGAAATGGGCACCTCTGGGAGGTGTGGGATGCACCTCTATTGGCCCTGGTGCGGGTGATGAAGGCCCACACAGGGGCATCGACCACCTGGTGCTGCACAGGGAACAGGCAGTCACACTGCCACTTGCCGTGGTAAATCACTCGCTAAATGAGTAGAAAGCAGGTGAGCAGGATTTATACAACACTAGGATGTCATCCTTTTACACAAACAGGCACTTAAACTGCTTGGTGCTGTTATATCTTGTTCCCATGGGAGTCTGGAGTCATTCTGAGAGGGGGCAGTTTAGTTCTGCTCAGAGCAGGCTTATCTGTGCTCCTTATTGTATGTCACAGTGAAAAGCTGCTGAACTACACCAGCCTGTCCTTGCTCCCAAATGCTCAGGCTGTGCAGTACCTCTGTTCCCCCCAGCAACTCTGTTAATTCATTTAAATCTCTCCTAGGAAGTAACTTTTGCCGTCTACCTTCAGATGGGGAGTTGTAGGGGAATTACAAAATCAATATACATAATAAAGACAAACTAAATTTAGAGAGACCTCTGTCAAAACAGCGCGTGTACGCGTGCCTTGTTTAAGAAAGATTTACTTTCTGCATTGTTCGGTGCATTCCTCCTCCATCTGTCTCTTGATCCTTCAGATCAAATCTAGGAAGAAATGCTGTAGATTCAGAGGTGTGAGTTTATGTGTGTATTCTGGTGTTTAATTGACTCATCTTTTTCATCTCGCCATTTTTTAGAAGTAGATCGCAGTGAGTGCAGTATATAAACACTATGGTGCATTTGTATGGGTGTTTAGGAGGGGAATACTTGGAAGAGGTGCATTCTGTCTGGCTGAGCACATCACTGGGTGGAGAGGCAAACCCAAATCCATCCAAGTTGCTCATCTGACTACAGCTATTGTGTCAGAATAAGGAAGTCCAAATCTGGTTTTAGTGATCACTGAAGTATGAAACCCCAAAATTCAGGGAAGCAGTGATATTTGATAGATGCACATTAAGTGCTCTGTGTTTGGCTCTGGTTTAGAAAACACTGGCAGTGAGATGAGAGGAGTTTCCCTACAGTGCTGAACTCCCACAGTATGCCCAGTTTGATTTTTTTTCAGCTCTTTAAATAAAACCCCCAGGACTCTGGCAGAGCACAGAAATTTCTTAGGAACTCAGGAAAATATGGAAAATAATGGCAACTAATGGGCATTAACCTTTACTCAATTGGCACAAGCCCTAAAGAAGCAAATCCTCTATAGATAGTGCAAGCAAGCCTTTTGGGTTGTAAGAGCTCTTCCAGCCCAGACCCTCACGATGGCTGAATCAGAGCCAGGTTTTAAAAACATATGAGAGACCTTCTCCTGTTGAGCAAAGCTCGTGATGTCCGTGTTTGTTTCCTAGACGTTGGTGAGCTGTTTGCAAATGGTGTTTGCAAACTCCTCCAACGTGAGTCACCACTGCAAGGAAAGCAGTACGGGATGAGCTGGACTGGTCTTTGCCAGAGTAAAGCTGGGTTGTATTCCTGTGTCTCCTATCTGCTTCCAGGAGATGAAAGCTAAACCTGCAGTGCTGTGTCAGTCTTGAGAAAGCCATGCGCAAGCCTAATGCCTGCAGTCTGCAGACAGGGCAATTCCAACCTGTGTGTCTTTGTAACCCAAGGCTGTCAGCCAAGGTTATCCCTGATCCAAGAGGATTCAAAGAAAAAATAAGATAAAACAGCTTTGAAATTTCATTTTGTTTTGGTTTGAAGTGTACTTTGTTTGTTTGTTTGTTTGTTTAAACTACCCTCACCAAACATTAGCATTAGCATACCCCAGGAAATGCTGTCATAATTAAGTGGACACATTGAACACGTTTCCTGATTGCTGGTTTCCCAGCTGAAGCTGAACACACAGCAGGCTCAGTCCTGTGTGTACTGAGATCAGTGCTGATCTTAGCACTCCGTTCGGACAACCTCCACCTCAGGACAGAAGTGTTTTGCAGTATTTACCCTCAGGAAAGAGCAGGCTTCTCACGGATTTCTTTTGTTCAGTGCATGGCAAAAAATGGATAACTGGCCCTCATTTTTCTCCTGTTTAACCAGACCCAAATTTGTAACACGTGAACTCCAACACACAGCCTGCATCTTTTGTTACCTTCCTTGTCAATGATTGTGGAGGTCCTGGCACCGCCTCATTGTGTTGATGATCTTTAGTCCCATGCAGCATTTCTCTTTGGTGGCTTTCAGTAGATGATGCTGTTTTACCTTTTCTTTCATGGCAGGATAGAAGCTACCATCCACTCTGCACTGCATTAGGGGCAAGTGAAACTCTCCTTTTTATCACTGGGAGTCAACTTATAAACTTTGCCAAGTTAATTGTTACTTCCTTAGAAATCTTGTCTTAGTATTAGATGTCCTTTGTCTCATTATTAGTCAACTGAATAATGACCAACATAAACCCAGTATTTAGAAACCCTTCTTTTCTATGAATCATAATAAGCATCAATTTGAATTGCATAGCACTACTATTGGGATGAACAAATAACATACAGCCTCTGTCTTGTAGTTATTTCTTTATTCAGAAATCATCAACAACTACCTGGCTATTTAATTAACCTTTCATTTTAATTACTTAGTTATTTATCTACCACATTATTTAACATTAAGAGAAGTGTTTTGCTTTCAGAAATCTCAGTGCTCTTTCTACCTGGTGCTGCTGTTCTATCTGGGAGCTCTCATCACAGTTTATTTTCTGTATTTGTTTTTGCAATATATATGAGTTTAGTATTCAGCCCTATGCTTACTGTGTACTAGCTGTCCTCATAGATTTTTTAGAGTAGTGAGGACAGGCTACGTTTATAATTTGCTTCTTAGCAATTTTCCTGTGTTGACAAGCCCTAAAACAATTATTTTTTGAGCCAAAGGTCTGAAAAAAAAAATTTGACTGCCCAAAAAGTGAAAACGTGATCTTAAGGGAGAGGGAGATTCAGCACTGACTGCATCCAGTGCTGTTCTTCATATTCTCTATAGGTTTTTGTGGGCTCGCATCCACACTGCACCTGGAAACCTTTTGCTGTTTATTATGTAATATTGTTAACATCTGGTATGTATTTTCCTTCTCACCTGCTCCTTGGGAAAAGACGTGTGAGCTGCAGTGTGCCTGGGTGTTTTTGTTTGGTCTATGCAATATGCCCATTTCTCTGAGTTTGCTCAACTCAAGTGACTGTTCTTGGAAATGAGAGGTTGAAGGGCATGTAGTTTCTATTTCGAATTGGGAAAGCTCACCATCTTGCACACGTGATCATAATCCTCATTGTAGCGTTATTTATCCCACACAAAGCCATCCTGAAGTGCAGTTTTCAAACCACTCACCGTGTAGATGCAAAATTTGGTAGAGACGCACTTTACCAAAATCTCTGAGCCTGGCTATTCGGAGAACTATGTTTCAGTGTTGATGCAGGTGTTTCACTTATGGCCTAAGTTAGTTGAGTGGGTGCTGGGTACCATGGCTCCACACCCTGATGCTGTAGGCTGCAATTGGAATTCAGGCTGTGCAAGAAGGGCTTTGAATCTTTCTGAGGTTATTAACGTAGAGAACAGAAGAGTAACCTGATTGACTTGCAGTTCCAGTGAGCTACAGGGAGTGCTGCAGCTTTCTGTGCTGCCTAGGGGTTCTCTGGCCAGCTCCCGTTCTGCCCTCTGCAGTAGGTGCAGATTTGCCTGAGTCACAATGGGCTGGAACCAGGGTCAGCTGCAGGGGACAGGGAGCAACCTCTGTGTGCGTGGATGCTTCATAGCCTCGGGCTTCTTCAGTCTTAACACCACTGTGAAACTCTTCTGAAGCCAGTAAGAACCCTGAATCCTATTTCAGCCACAAAAGAAAACTTCTAACAAATTTTTTTATTTCCTCACAAAGATTTGAATAGACCTCATGTTAATTGCAACAGCACTTCAAATTTTCCATTAGTCTATGCTGTATCATTTTTTCACGTCAGTGATTCTTTGTTTGGTCTGCATCGCTGCAGGAATATATTAAGAATCTTTATAGCTCAGACATGCTTAGACATGATGATTTTTCATTTATTGTTGTAGGATGCACATTGCAGAGCAAGCAGAAGGCTAACCATTTAACACCAAGTGTCTTATTAATCAGCTTTTGTTTATTTAATAAGCAGCTTTTGACAGCTGTGAGAGTCTGGTCATATATTTAATTTGAGCAGCTCTTGGATCTTTGCAATGTCTGACATCAGCTTTCCTGACACTTCGCAAATGATATAGGAAATATCTGTAAGCACACAGTGTTCAAGCAACTGTTTGCCCCTTAGCATCAAAACTTAGAGCAGCAAATGCTAGATACTGCTGTCCGAATCCTCTCCTGGTGCTATGGAAAGTCATGGCAGCTTCTTACCATCCTCCATCCTCCCTTCTTTCTTGACAAAAATATGCATTTTCATATATATGTGTTCAATCAAGTCTCAGATTATTTCGAGAGAGAGAGATGAGGACCAGAAATCACCTCTATAATTTCAGGGTCCCCTGCTTTCAATATCCTCAAGTTTTCTCAGGTGTTTATTCTTAGCATTTAAAGTGCTGATGTGCCACGTGCTGCATTTCTGCACCTGGTGCTGTAGGCTTCATCTCTTTAGGGATCTGGGGTCCAGGAGATGGTTGTTGCTCTGCTCCTGCTCCTCAGATTTTCCTAGGAGAAAGAAATACCAGACACCTCTGGGAAGCTTTTCTCTGGTTTCATTTGTTTCACGTAATCAGCACATATTTATCAAGTAATTAATTGGTTTGTTTGCTTCTAAGCTAGAAGAATTCTGTGTGGTTCCATATCTTCCATTAGTTCAATCATGTCACGTTAGCTGGATGGGTTTGCGTGTACTGCCTGTAGCTCCGGGCAGCCTCGGACCTTGTTGTGTGGATCCAGCAGCTGAAGTTGGACTTGGTGTAGCTAGGGAAAACTGAAGAATTCTCCTTGATGTCCACTGCAACATGACTAAATAAAATCCTGAGGAAAATGAGGACAAAATATTCCTGAAGGAAATTTACAGACACGTGAGTTTCAGGATGTTATTTTTCAAGCAAAAAAGGGATATAAAAAGCCTTCTCCTACTCATGATAATCATATTTGTGCATTTTTACAGCACTAGATTGACATAGAAACTGTATTAAATTGACTTTATAAATATGCCTAATTCTAATTGCAGTGCTGTGGGCTATAGTACTGTGTCTTTAAAGATTGTTCAGGATTAAGTCTCCAAGTTTCTGATGCATTGCATAAATTGGTTAAATACCATGTAGGGGTGGGGAAGGGATTTTCATAAAGAGGATAATTTCAATTGTTTTGTGAAATACATATTGACAGGGTTAATGTTAATTTCATAAACTATTAAAAATAAGTAAGAAACCACAAAAAACCAACCCGCTTGTACTGTTGGTGGTGCAGCTTTTGGCAGACCCTCGTGCAATCTGAGAAATACAAAGATTGGTACGTAACTGCACTGCTACGTTTCCTTGGCTGCAAGTAGCCTCGTTATGCCATTCTGATATTCACAGGTTGATATGTCAGGGCCAGTTATTTGGTGCTGCAAAGCTATTAAAAATAAAGTAAATCTCTTAGAAAATTCAGTGTGCTGTCTATTATAAGATAGTAACAAAAAAAAAAAAGAAATTCCATGCTTGGTAAAAAGCCAAGGGCATGGCCAGATTTGATTTTCAAATAGGTGGGAATGCAACTAATTAACATAACAAAGCTTTTAAACCCAAATTGAAAGAAAAGAGCGAGGAAGAGTTTTGAAGCACATAATTCAGTTTCTCTTTCAATTTGTTCCTGTGCTTTCATTGATTTTTAGGGGGCTGCTGAGTGGTTCTGTTGTAGTCATTACGGCCCTAATTCTCTTAAGTACTTATTAAGCAGTAAATTGTTTGCTTATGCCAGATCTTAGTAATTCATTGTCCTGAAACAAGAAAGAGAAACGGCAAAGATTTCAGTACCTGAAGGGAGCCTATAAACAGGAGAGGAGTCAACTCTTTGAAATGGTAGATAACATCAGGACAAGGGGAAATGGTTTTAAGTTGAGGGAGGGAAGATTTAGTTTGGATGTCAGGGGGAAGTTCTTTACTATGAGAGTGGAGAGGTACTGGAACAGCTGCCCAGAGAGGTTGTGGATGCCCCGTCCCTGGAGGTGTTCAAGGCCAGGTTGGATGGGGCCCTGGGCAGCCTGGTCTCAAATGGGGAGGTTGGTGGCCCTGCCTGTGGCGAGGGGGTTGGAGATTCATGATCCTTGAGGTCCCTTCCAACCCGGGCCATTCTGTGATTCTGTGAACTGTCATTTTTCCTGGTGTTATCAGGCAGAATAGTAAGATCAGTGTTTTCCAACATTTTTCTCTCTGCCCTATAATTAGAATGTAAGAGAACTCCAGAAATGAAGGAAGTGGTGTGCCTAAATAGGAATATTTACATTCTGTTCTGGTAGTTCATCCTTCCAGGAATGCACTTCCACGTAGAATTCTTGGTACCCAACTCCCTCTGTTTCCAAATTTCCGGATGAAGTGACCAATGTGTTTAGGAGCAATTTAATGCTCCTTTACCCACTAAGAGTGGAACTTTCACCTTTCCAAACAGGATCTGAAGCAAAGACTTCAGAAATTAATGTGGGAGAGATGGCTCCAAGAATGGATCATCTCACTTATTATGCTCACAGGGTTACGTGGGCATTTAAAACATATTTCCACTTCAAATAATGTCAAAAGATCTATAAGTTAATTATCTCTAAATGCTAAAGTTCCTGAGGGAGGGGTTAGCCCAAAACCAAATGATGCTGCGAGCATTAGATGCATTAATATGGTAGTAATATTTTTGGCACAGATAATGCTGAAAGTGGAAGGAAGCCCAGTGCCAAGCCTTGAGATCCTTGGCTCTCCTCAAAAAAAAGTATCCCTCTGAAAATCAGTCTGCGAGAATTCTGTGCTCTAATGGGATGGTTGATGTGCAGAAGCATCACTGAATGCTCTTTGACAGAGGAATTCTTGATGAAAGATGCCAAAGATGGTCACTGGGGAAGGGGAGGGAGGTGAAATTAAAGTTTAAGTTGGAGGAGGAGTCAGCTCCTGACAGCAAAAGGCAATGCTATGTTCCCTGTCTGGGAAAATGGGCAAAAACTCTTCTTGAAATGAACTAGGGCCCGTTATCCTTTAGTGACCTAAAATGATGTGGGCATAAAGGAACTATTAGTGGGCAGTGGAGGCAGAGGGACAATACTCTTTTAAGTGATAAATAAGTCATCTGAAGAATGGGTTTGCTTGTATTTTTTTAATGTAATTGCTTTTCTCTCTATTAGCTAGATATCAGCTTTGAGACGTGCTATTCAGGCTTTGGGAACTCATCAGCAGCATTTCAAGTTTGTTTCTGTCTATTGGTTTTATAGACTTGTCAGCAGAAAATCATGGGAGAACACAAATCAAGAGATCTTTAATTGGGTATAACTTATCAGTTCATTTCCATGTGTAGTTCTTGATACTCTTATTTCCACAACAGCAAATGAGTGTATGCATTTTATTTTCATTGTGGCTATTCATTGAAAAGGAAAATATCAATAGAAAAATGTTTTCCTAAATGCAATCTTGCTAGCATTGTAATGTTATGTCTCCGGACTCTTATTTATGCCAATGAGAGTATTTAGTACTGCCACTTTCAAACATTAAGATGCAGGCTGCTGCTCTTTGTCTGTTTCCTGCATTTTTATACAGATTTGGGATTTAAAAAAAAGAAAAGAAGAAAAAAAGAGGATTGGGAAGAGAACATCATCCCTCTCCTTTCCCATGTTCCTATACCTCACTCCGCTTGTAGGCAGTGTTTCACCTGCTCTGGTTTTCTTATTTCTGTTCAGAGCAGTTTATTTTGGTTTACACCAGGACTGTTTTACACTGTGCTGTGGTGGAAACAGCACAGAAACAAACCCCACTGTAAGACTGAGGAAGCCCTGGAGGTGTTTTGCTGGCTGCTCCCCAATGGCCCTGTGGTTGGCCAGATGTGGGAGCATGTGGGCAGGCTGCAAGGACTGTGCTTGGGTTCACAACCCCTTCATCTGCTGCTGCTTCCACTGCTTTGCTTCCACTGATCGAGGCACTTCCCTTTCACCCAGCCATCTGCCCGATGTGAGCGTGCTCCTTGTCTTATACGCTGATGAAGAGTTTGCACCATTTGTGCCTGCCCCCTCGTAGCGGTCAGAACCTGTAATATTGTAATGGGTTTTCTGGTTGGCTTCCTGGCGATTTCCTTCTTTTGGTAAGAGCCTGGTGTCAGCAGAGGGGCTACGTGGTGGATTTTAACTACATTGCCCTCCTCAGACACGTCGTACTGCTGGTTGTCTTTAGTCTCACCGGCCCATCTCAGCTCTAATAGTGTCTTTCTGAGTTTCTGGGTACTACTGAGGGCTCTTCTTTGGCAGCAGCCATGCCTTTAATACTCAACGGTTGTGTAAATCACTCTGATTTACCCAATTTTTACTGCTGTTGACAGAACGCATTGTCCTCATTTGTAATGATAAAATATACATTTGTATCCCCAGCCTCAGCTTTGCCTTTCCTGGCTGCAACCAGGGTTATTTTTTTTTTCCTTCATCCCTCAGTGTGATGTAGAGAGCAACTGTTTTGTCTATAGCTCTGGTTAGCTCTGGGGAATATAGAAAAGACTTCTGTGGCGTTTGCTCCTTTGCAGAGGGATGGGATATCCCAGCCATAGTCCATTTGCAGAGCCAAACAAATGGGTTTGATGCCTTCTTCAGAGCTAAGCATTTACTGCTTCACTAATTTAACTGCTCTAAGGATTTTAAAATAAGAATCATTACCTTCGGCTTTATTTAATTAAGTTTTTTAATTGTGTACTCTCTTTGCTGCATGAGGTAATTTGGGTACTTCAAGAAAAAAAAAATCTTGTTATTGGGTTGTGGATTTTGTTCATTTAAGGTTTCCCTCAATATGACACCCATAATATTAAAGCACATCAGGCTGTGGGAAAGCATCTGCCACGTACAACGTGGGAAAGATGCTGTCAGTCCTGAGCAAATGGTGGCGTGGCTGCTGGAGCAGGGTCTGACTTCTCAACAGCCCTCCAGTTGGTAATTGATGGATTTCATTCCACTGCTGGGAACCGATGCTTCTTTTAGGATCGGATCACAAAATGAAAGCCATGGGTCATTTAAGCCTGATCCCAATTTTTAATGATTTTATCATTCCTCTGAAATGAGTATTAGAGAAGAGAAATGGGCCCGTGGGGTGTTAGGATCACAGGGTACGTACCACAGTCCAATCCCTGTGCAGTCTGCTTAATAGAAGAAAACACAGCAGAAGGATCCGAATGAGTGGTTTTAAGATCATCAGCTCTCTAAGCATTGTCCTTATTTCCCAGCGAAATTTCATAAATGGTAATCGCTGCTTTGGGAACAGACCATTGAGTGTCTGAGGATATTTGGCAGCGCTCATAGCCCAGGGGCTTCAGGGCTTTTCCACGTGGGGAAATTTACTGCCGTAATTACATCAGTGCAATTATACAGCTATAAATGTACCAACGTAAATATCCTGTGTCTTCCAGAATGAGGGTGACTTCTAGCTCGTTGTGTTACTGTCGTGATATGCTTTGTGCAAAAGGGAGCATACTTTGGCTGGCATGACTTGCCCTTACCAGGGAGCTGGAGCTCTTGCTGTGCCAAGCTGTCCACAGATGGACATCCCATCATCTCCCCAACCTGTGGCCTTGATGAACGATGTCCCAGCACTACTGTAAAATGAAGAGGGCTGTACTCACACCCCAGTGGGGCTACAATGACTGTGCCCAAGCTGCTATTCTGTAGAATAGAAAGCAGCTATCTAGCAGGAACACATCTCTTTTGGTACCACGGATTCTGAAAAGGGATGGAGCGATGAGCACATTCAGCAAGATGGTATGATAGCGTACTATTAAACATCCAAAGCATTGCTTTAGAGAAATGCAAGCAGCACACTCAGCAAGTGTTCCCCTCAGGGCTGGGAGGAGAACATTCCCAGGCTCAGGACTTTGCTTCCAGGGTAAACTGAAGTGTAGGAGATGTCGTGCAGGTGAACTGGGAGTTAATTTACTGAAGTTTCTGTGCAAGCTCCAGTTAAAAGCATTAGGATTCTTATTTGCATAACCACTGTTATTTGAAGAGACTGAACTAATTTTGGAGTTATTTCTGTTCAGGACAAAGAAATGTTGCTTCTTTCTGCCAGTCAGCATTAGTAGCCAGCTGGAACCAGCCTAAAAAAAGTTTCTCTTTAGATTTGCAATTATTATTTCTGATTAAATTAAAAAGAGGGACCTCATTTTGTTTTAAGCACACATTCTGCTGTATTGCTGGTATTATGGAAAAGAGCACACTGAGCACTTAAAAAATAAATAATAATTACTGCTCATTAATTAGATTCTTTGATCCTCAGAGTGAGAACATCCCACCTGTGCTATAAGGTGACTTGCAGTGTCTTCTTCAGGGAAAAGGAAAGAGAATTTTGCTGAAAAAGCCTATCTTTTCTGCCCTGTTACGCAAACAAGTTTTTTTTCTTATGGTAGGAGTTCAGCATGAGCTCTTTTTCTTTTCCTGGCTTGCTAAAAACGTGTGATAACAAGTTGACTTCAGTGGGAGTTTTGCATGGGTAAAAGCTGAAGGATCAATCCCCATATTGTATGTGATTTTTGCCCTAGTAATTATTCTTCCGTGGAAAAATTTCTCCATGGCAACTGCTTCAAATAAGTCTTGTGTCTTCACCTATTTTAAAAAAGGACATATTAGGATGTGTGTTTAAATATTTTTTTTCACCCTAGAAATGGAGGGCTGGGAAGGACCAGACAGAAGCTGAACTGTATAGGAGGATTTAGCCAAAGATGCCCTTTCTCCCATTCACATCCCCATTTTTCTCTGTCCTAGGAGGTAAAATATATATCGATAGTTTAAAATAAATCGTCTACCTTGTCTTTCCACGTCCCCTTCCTGAGTCTCAGACATTACAACACTGATTTGATCAATCATCCCACATCCACCCCGACGTCTCCTTAACATCAACTTTCTTCTCCCCACTTTTTCAGCCACAGTCTGCTTTCTGTCTGGCAATTAATTGTCCTACTTCTGTTCTCAGAACCGCCTTCTCATCAGCTGAAGGTCTGGGCTGGCTAGCTGCTTTGTTTTGCACCTTCATCCCATAATCTAGAGGGAGGAATGTATTTTGTGACTGGATTATTCTCTCTCATATTGGACTCATCTCGCTGGTTATCAGTGATACCTCCACATGCTGTTCTGCTCCTAAAAAGGGGGGCTGTCTACATTTTTTTTTGCCAAGAACCAGAAAACACATCCATTGTCAGCTATACAATAGTCACCAAAAAAATCCAATTATTTTAGACTTAATTTTCTCTTTTCATTTTGGTAAGGCAAGTGTGGTTTCCAAGAGAAATCCAAGAGCAAGGGTTTCATTAGAAATCAGCTTCTCTTTACGGTTTTCTATTGTTGGAAACCTCTATCTTTGGGAATAATGCATTCTTTTGGAAGGTCTTTTTCCTTGATTCATTTCCAAATGCGGGGTTATTGTTGTATGCTGGATGGGCTACTTTGTGTTCAGTTCCTTATGCTGCGCCACGTTATAAAAGCTAATGGGGTAAAATGGGGCCCCCTCCTTTCTGCTGAACACATGAATATGCAATCTGGTGGATAAGTTCACCTGTCCCAGTGGCATGAATTTGAAATGCCGCTCTCTGACAGTTTTGCTGGCAGGTTTTCACCCATGGCTTTTTAAAGCCGATACATAAAGCCACATTACATCTGTTTCACCTGAAAACCCACGTAGTGTGACATACAAAAGTCATTATCTAATAGGTTTCAGCAAGGCTACATACAATGTGAGAGCTCTTTTGTCACATTTAAGGTTGCTTCTGGAAGTTTTTGCAGGTTATGTCTAATTTTAAAATCATCACTCTTCTTCGTGAGAACCACTGAACGCTGACTTTTAGCAAATCCAGAATGACTGATGCTGGCCCAGTCTTGCTTTCTCTGTCTGCTCAACTTTCTAGTTATAAAGGGCAGTGAAGTGCTGGCACAGGCTTCTGGGGAGGTGGTGGAGTTCCTGTAGATGTTGAAGAACCATGTAGATGTGGCATTGAGGGATGTGATTAGTGGGCATGGTGGAGGTGGGTTGGAGTTGGACTTGGTGATCTTAGAGCTCTTTTCCAACCTTAATGACTGTATGCTGCTCTCACCCTCTCTCCAATGGACATCACTTTTGGAAATCCAATCTATGTTATGAAGAGCTTTATATGCAGGACTAAGATGTCAACAGACGGTCAGCACAGACTTGCTGGTACAATAAAAGCAGTGCTTTTTGCTGTTTTGCAGTAGGCAAAGCAGAGAGAATGGTTAATAAAGCTAAACTAGTACTGTTCAGTTAAAACATTGACAGCCTCTTTACAAATGCCATTTTAGCTCTGATATTTCAGGGAACAACCTAATAATTAACATTGTATTGGGAAGTTTAACTTTCTACCAGTTTTGATGATCACCAAAACAACACAAACTCACGAGATCTAGCAGCAATACCTCAGGTGGGCAACAGGCTCTGAAGAGCAGCTGTCGTGTTTGGTACAGTGCCATTTGATAGAAGAAATTCTATCTAAATTTTAAACTAGATGCATCTATTAAGTTTTTGTTGCATGTATTTGTCTTGAACAGTTAAAACACCAATTTAATTGTCTATTGGCATTAAGAAATCAATCAGCAGTATAAAAAATGAAATAAGCAGAAGGCGGAGTGAAAATCTAGGATTTTTTAAAATATATCTTGGCAAAAACAGTGATGAAACAGAATATTGTCAGCCATGTTGGGAGGATAATTTGACTCCAGAAAGCTGTGAGACAAAACTTGTTATCCTTGCTTCTGCACTACCTATTCTGTCACTTAGCCTAGCATTAATTAATTCCAAAGAGCTATCTTGAAAAACAAATAGCCCAGGATTCCTGCTGAAAATGACAGAGATGACTCCGCAGGGAGAACAAAAGATAAACAATAGTTAATTTTTATCACAGAAATACGGACTCTTCTGCTTCATTGAGAAGTATCCACATTCTCAAAGTACTCTCTGAATAGAAAATTCATATATATTTCTACAATGAGTGTGATTTGGTACTGCACATCAGTGCCTGTACAGGTCCCTTAGAAAACAAACCAAAAAATTGTAGAGGACTCTGCTTTGTTAGCCTTATTGCAAAGCTTTTAATAATAATTAAAACAATTAAAGCATTTCATAGCTTAATGTGTTTCCATGGACCATTGTGAGTTGCTTACTGGTGTCTTGTGGGCAACCAAAGGGAGCTGGGGCAGCACATGGGATCCACAATGCCATCCATGAACAGCCTTTGCTGAGAATGCAGAACTTCCACGGGCAATACATTTCAATCAGCACGTTTCCCCATGTGGCTAAGAGAAATATTTTTTGCAGTAGCAATAAAATGATTGATGCTGTTGTTTTTTTATTATAGCTAAGTCTTAAAGCATCCATTTATCCTGTTCGTCCATACCATGCAGATTTTAAGCAAAGTGACATCTTTTCCATGAGTCTCCCGAGCTTGATCCTCTCCCCGAGGCACAGCTCCTTCAGTCTTTGTATTTTCCTCAGGACACCCATCTCCTTGCTTGTATAAGTAGGATAGTGAATGAAGTATTCTTTGGTGAGGAATTCAGCAAGTTTATTGTTTCGTTTATTGCTGGATCTAGATTTTGAGCAAAGGCTGAAGCAGTGGGACTGTGCATTGAATGCTGAAGGGAAAAATAAATGTTGCACAGTCCGCATTGCCAGCTGAACTACATACTGATTTGGGCAGGGTCCTGAGGAGCAGGGAGTTATGTACCATCCGTGCTGCAGTGCACAGGATTAATGTTGGAGGATTAGAACCAACAGTAGATTGTATCCCGCTTTCTGAGAACTTGACCTTGCAAGTTGAACATTCCTCTCAGTCATTTTGTGATGATTGTTTAGGAAGGAACTTTCTTTAGAGGCCTTCCAACAACTTTGCTGACAAAAATCCTTGCAGTCAGGGCCTTTTCCACTTTTAGTAGACCTTGTGCCCCATTGTATTATGGGTGTTATACTTCCCAAATTCAGCTGATGATTGTACAGTGTGGCCATCCAAATAATGAAGAAATGAGTGTGTCAAACCTAGACATGGGAGGAGAACAGAGCTTGATTTCCATGACTGCAAGAAAATTTGTCATATCTGCCTTGCTCTTGGATAATGATTTCCACTGCCTTTTCTATAGAACCCCATAGGTTAGTTTTCCTTTCGCCATAAAACTGTGTTCATATTTTCCATAAACTGTTTATTGAAAGGGAATATTGTTTAAAATAAGATGACAAATGCATTTCTTGGTTGTTCCACTAGAAGAGATGTTGTAAACAAGGCAGCTAAAGTCCTTTTGTACTGTAGCA
>PPHD01007067.1:0-23602 GCA_002909625.1 Bambusicola thoracicus
AAAAAAAAACCTTGTACTACTGGATGCACTTTAATAGTTCACTACTGTCTTGTTAGATTGCACCGTGCAAGCTATGCAAAACCCTCCAGTACTGTGAGTTGAAATGCTTCTCCCCAGTCAAGACACAGATTTTTGCCATTGTTATTCTTACAGTGTGCTTTTCACTGGATAAGGCATTTTGCAGCATAAGTAGTAGAGTCTGTCTCTTTATTTGTTTTTGCTTGACCAGAATACACAAGAGAAAGAAATGAAAAACAACACAGAGTAAAAGACCTGTAAAAATAGATCCTTCTTAACACAGGAAGCATTCATGTGAAATTACATATAGGGAGAAAGTGAACTAACAGTATTGTCAGGTGGAATGGTTCTGTAATTGGAGGAAAATGTGAGTGAAGTAAGTACAGAATAAAGGTTCAGCAAATAGAAAGAGCAGGCAACAGTGTCAGAGGTGGGAAATAACGAGTCTGAGTCTACACAACTGACAATAATCTAAGAGGACCAGGGCATTTCCTGAAATCAGAAAAATATTGCATGGAGGTGGGATCTGTTCAGCTGAGGATCTTTGTTGATGGCTGTCAAGGTACAGGAGCGAATGAACTGGCTTGAGGGACGGGTTTCCAGGTGACAACATAGCACAGAGACAGATGAGGTCCTAAGGAATCCCACAGCCACTTCAGGCACAGTAGCAGTCACTCTTAGAGGGAACAAGTAGATTTTATTGGTGTTTCCCTCACCATTTTCTAGGTTTTCTCTCTCCCCTTGTATTGTGGCATCCAAAACCACAGAAGGGGAAACTGAACAACCAATTACTCTCCTGGCAGAGCTGCGCAATAGAAGTGCTGTCAAATCACAAAAGAAAAAGTTGGGTGTACTTCCCTTCATCCTTTGAAATGAGGAGCTGAATTATGAATAAGAACAGGGAGTAAAATAACTGATTTCTAAATCAATAGTAACAGTAAGAGGATGTACATTCCTCCTTTTGCATACATGACTTTCTGTTCCCACAACCCGACAAGCCCAGAGCTGCCCGCTAGCCCCTGCTTATCAGCAGCGCTGCACCAAGAGGAGGCAGCAGGGGCTGCAACATGGCTCCACACTATGGGAGCATCCTTTCACGGAAACTTTCTCAAGCATCTAAAACATGTCCCCTGCAAAGTCAGGATGCAATTAAAGCTCTGGGAAGCTCTTTTGTAAAATCACCATCTCAGATTAGACAATAGCTAAGATGCTCACCTGGGAGATATAGATTTAAGTTTCCTTGTAGAAGCAAAATGGAGACCTGAATGAGGTGGGGATTAATCCCAGAAGCCACCAATTATCCTCTCTTTTTCTGATCAGAAATTTAGTCTCAGTTCCAAGAAAAAACCATCCTTCGAAACTGGTGTGTCTGCTCCCATGGGTATTTCTGCTTGTGATGAATTGACATCTTCTGAAAGCACTCAGCCACTTCTGCATGTTATGACTTGTTTTGTTGATTTCCAATCAGGAAAAACATTTCACAGTGTTTATGTGTTTGATGAACAGATCAAGATTTTCTTGTTATCTCTTTGTCTGATTCCAACCATTTTTTTTTTTTGTTTTGTTGTGCTTCAGAATGAAAAACGAAAAGTGAGGCTCTTCTACATCTGTGAATGGTTACCTTCCATGGTCCCCAAAGGAACTGCAATCAAGCAGTTATGGTGTGAAAGGTGAGGTCAGAGTAACTGCTAGATAACTGTGTCATGTTTCATGGGATGATAGAGTAATGGCAGGACTGTAGTGCAGTATTTGAAACTCTCAATGTTCCTCCAAAATACCATACTGCATTAGAATATGCCTCTGAACCAAATTCCGTTAAGTTTACCTTTAATACAGTTTATACATTTATTTTCCTTATTATGTAAGAGACATTTTACTTTAGCTACGTGTTTTGTAAGAAGATGATCCCAACAGCTGTCGATGCTGAATACATACGGGTTTTTTTTCCGAATCTTTTATCAGCTGGTGTGGCCTACCAGGACAAAAGAGTCATTCCTCACAAAACATCTCAAAAATATTTGTAAGCTGAACCACGAAACTGCATATCTGTAACCCTCCCTTATCTATAAACACAAGCAGAAGTACACTATATTTTTTGGTATAGTTTTCAGAAAAATGGAGATGCCTTGAATAGTTATTTGTCTAGTGAATATTAGTTATTTTCTTGAATAAGGAGATTTCACCTCTATCCACCCAGATCCTTCTCACCCCTGAGAACAGGAAATGCTCTACTCATTATTCTGTTGTTGCATAAAATGTACCATTATGTGTATTCATGAAAGAAATACAAATTACTTGTTGTTAAATACTAAAAGATATAAGTTATAATAAAAATGGATCTTTTCAGATGCATGCCAAATGCCAACGGATTTGTCTAAATACTACAAACGCTGAAATTATGCAACTTAAAACTGTGGGCTTTTTAACAAAAGAAAAAGGGGCTCACTACAGGAATTGTAATTACCTAATGCTGACAGTTTAAATGTAACTGCGTGGAAGCTTATAGGAAGATTTTATCCTGTGGCATGTGGTGGGAAAAAACACTGTTTTAAGTTTCACTCTGAAAGTTCCTTTTCTATTCCCAGAGAGACTGTAACACAAATATTTCCTTTTGGTTTGCCCTCGATTTCCAAATTTTGTATTAGCAGCCATAAAAAATAGCAAGAAACGAAATCTTTCAGAATAAGCTGTATAAGCCTGTGGTAATTGGGATGTTTGCTCTATTTTTTCCCCCAAGAATTACAACCAAATGGATTGCTTTCCCTATAAACATTTCAGAAAACAATCATTGCCAATCTTTCGGAAATTAATATTTTCAACGTTCAGACACCATCTTGGTGTAGGTGCTGAAAGAAAAGACCAGTAATGGCAGAAGCATTGTCAGGACTGTAGTAAGGAGACCAAGATACCAGTCTGCCGGCTTTGAGTAGGCTCTGTTGCAAAAATCTCCAGTGGGTTCACCTAAGAAGAACCTACCATTCCCCACATCTAAGGCTGTCAGAAGTGAGCTACACCCTCAAGATGGGCTGGAGGCTGCCGTCCTAACTTACAACTCCTAACAAAGAGGTGAGAGTTGCAGTCTTGCCCTTCATGCGTCTCATTCTGAATCAGGCTTAAATTATGAGGAATTGTAATAATCGGGGATTTAGTAACAAAGGGACAGAAGCGTATGCTCATACAGACTTACATGGAAAAGAGGTTTTATTGAAACTCAGAATAGACTGTCACCGTGGTCAAGGAATAGCCAGGAAATGAGAAAAATATATGCCAAATAATGGTTTAAGCATTCAAGGCTGGGCTTTTCCAGTCAATGTTCACAGGATCATTAAAGATCAAAAGTAAATTTATTCATTCCTTTCTATCTCGTACAGTCTATCACTTTCATATTTAAACAGTGACTTCCGTATATGTGTTTGTGTTTACGAGAAACCAAGGTGACTAGCAGAAATCTGATAGTCTTTTTTTATTATTAGGGCTTCTTGAAGCTTAAACTCCTAAATCATATGTGGAAAATATTAAAATAATACTATCAAAGGCTCCGTCTTTCGGAGATTCAGTTCATAAATATGCACTTTGATGGAGGAAATGCAGACCCTTTTATGCAGTATGAATGTCATCAAGGAGATATTCTCATGCTAATTATTACAGACAATTCGTAGCTGAACAGCTCTGAGATAATGTTAAAAATGGTGGGGGCTTATTCCTATGTTCTGCTATTCTTCTGCTAAAACTCCTGTTAACCACTTTTTCACTAGCTCTGCTATTTGCTTGCAACTTCCCATCTCCAGGTAGGAGAAATTCATAGTTCAGAAATATTTGTTGGAGTTTTTGTGAGGCCCTAAGGGCACTGAGTAGCCTCCACTGGGACCTCAGGCACCCCCTGAGGTGCAGGAGGTGCATTTTAGCCCTGAGGGCTCCCTTGGAAGTGTAAGTGTGCTTACCATACCTGCCTTCCTTTTCAGGGCAGATAGCAATGTTAGGTGATCAACCCATCTCAAGTGGTGGTGATATCTACTGCAAACAATGACTACACTCAGTTAGAACATGAAATACCAGTTTTTGACATCTGACAGACACACGTGATGAAATTGAAGGTTTAAGTTGTGATGACCAAACTTAAAAAACAAAGTGCTTATTTTCACGATCTTTCTTATTGGCATCTCCATGCCATCATTGGTATGAAATCTCAGTGCTCTGAGAAGAAGCTGAGTAAACCATCATGCCCTCATTGAGCACTGACTCTTATGCTCATAGCCAGAGATGTGAACATCTTGAGCTGGAAAACAAACAAGAGAGGAAAAGCAGCTTACAGCAGAACAAGTTTAATATATTTTTCCTTTAAGATTTGGGGTGAGAAAGGGAGGGGAGAGAAGTGTGTGCCAAATTTAAAGTTGACTGCCGATGGCCATTACTTATGTAATGAATTTCCACTTGCCAGCCCAGTGCACAGGGCTGATTGACCTTGGCAGCAGTACATAGGTATTATTCTCACACAAATCCAGCAATCTTTGGCAGCTTCTGCAACGCTCCAAACAGAAGCAGGCTTGTCAACTCGTAGAATTCGTTCCTCCTAATTTTTTTTTTTTTTTTTGGTGCCATTTTCTTTCAAGAAGCAAGGAAAAAACAATGCAGGTTTCTGTGTCCATCTTAAAGAATGTTGCAGCAGGGCAAATGTTTTAATTTGCTGTATTGAGAGAGCAGTTGTGCAGCTGAGCAGCATATAGAAAATGTTGTGTAGAAAAGCAGTCCCTTCGAATGGATGCTGGAAAAAATGAATGTAGGTAGTAAGGGAGAAATAACTGAGGTTGAGCATTCTCACAAGGTTGTGACATTCGCATTTCCTCTGGGTGGGTGCAGACTCTATTTTCTGAGCCATTTTGCTGTCAGTACATATCCTAAACAGGATTCAAGAAAAGCTGAAATGTGCATAAGTGTGAACTAGAAAATGTCAGGTTTCCAGGTCAGGGAACTTGCAGAAAAATAAATAGGGGGAAAAAATCCTGTTTTTTTCTACAGAAGGGCATCTGCAATAACTGGAGTCTGAAGCAGGGATTAATTACAGCACAACATTAGTCAGATCTGTTAGGATTTCACCAGTGTGGCCCAGAACACTGTGAAGCTGGTAAAGCCCCATGTTTTGGACGGGATTGCAGCTGGCTTTCAGGGCTCGTCCATTCTGGAAAACCTGAAGCCCTGGACAAAGCTGTCCTCTGCAGCCTTCACAGAGGGGCTGTGCTCTCTGAAGCTGTGAGTGTGTGGTGATCTGTGAGTGTGGGGTGGCCAAGCCAGGTAGCGGACATAAGGGTATGAGATGTATGTATAGAGAATTTGTTTTAAAACTGCCTCCCTGGGACAGGGAGACTACTTGATTTTCAAGTTCATTTGTTTGCAAATACACTTCAGGCATGAGCGAGGTCTTTTTATTTAAAGCAGACTGATTTCATTTAAAATGGATAAAAATCTCTCTATGCTATACCTTTCATCTTTGTTCAAAAAACATGCATTTTTAATCACCTCTCATTCTGTGTCCAGCAGTGGCTCAAGCGTCTAATTCTGTACAGGGTGAATATTTAATTTGCAGTGTGATTCTGCTATTGTTGCAGGCTCACCCAACCCTTAGGCATCTTGGATGTATCCACATGAAGGATCAGAGCTGCCTTTTGTAAGCTAGCTTAGTAGCCTGTTAGTCTGTCATGCTGATACAGGGGATAGAGCAATGGCTCTGAATACAAACCCTACACAACAAGCTGCTGCTCTGAGTTTTCCCTTAACTTTTGAACCCTTCAGCTGTCAGCCCTTCTTTGTCCTAAGAAACTATAACAGAGGCCACTCCTGAGACACAAACCATGCTAATTTATATTTAGATATATGCTTGCGCTTATTGATGTAAATACTTAGGCTGGCCTTTTTTGGTTTGGTTTGATTTGCTTCTTTCTGCTGGTGGATTGTGCCTTGCTTTTATGTTTTCACCCAGCTATAGGATAAGTGCTTGAAGGAGAAGACAAGATGGGGTAGTGGAGGAGGGTATTATGTTTGAGCATCTTCCTCCTTTCAGACTGATCCCATTAGCAGGCCCCCATGGAGAACATTTCCAAATTCAGTCTAGAGAAGCAGAACTTGCTGGGGAGCCCACTGGCAGACTCAGGCGGCAGGGCTTGACCTCATTGGCAGAATGAAGGCAGCTAAGGGACAGCACACTTTGTACTTGTACAAAGTAATTATCTGCATTTGTATGACAATCAGAAAGGGGTGCCACATGAGAGTGTTTCATAATCTTCCTTCTTTTTAAACTAAAACTTTTTCATTTGCTTTAAAAAATATTATACATAGTATTTTCCTTTCAGCACATTATAAGCTTCAATTTCTTTTGTGTCTTAATAAGGAAAGCAAAGCCGAGCTGAAGTTTTTAATATATTAAATCAGAAACCTAGACTGGAATGAAAGATAAGAATCCAATAACACCAAAAAGACACGTAGAACAGAATCGGCTGTAAATGATTTATGCAGCAGGATTAGGAGGTTAAGAAGGCAAAATCTTTAATGTTCACTCGTGCAAGAATGTCAAATCACTTGTCTAAATAAGGAGTTTGACTGTCACAGGCTTCAAAAGTGGGCATTTTCAGGTAGCGCTATCTGCCTTAATCAAACTTTGATCTAAGTATTTTCCTGGTAGTTAATGGCTAGGATAGTCATTCATCTGAACTTTGAAAATGTGTTTTGTAATCTGCTTTAATAAACAGCTATTAATAAAAGGCATGTTTATGTGGCTCAGCAAGGCCATCTTCCTAGGCTTGCCTGCTTTATCTGCATTTCTGCAGTGCTTGTGCAATGAAAGAGTGTGCCTCTGATCTGGGGGTCTTGCTGCAGGGCTAAGCCTCATCTCCGTGCTACCTAATCTAGGGCAAAAGTTGCAGGCAGTCATCTTGTAAGTTGGACAAGGGAGGGATTTCTAGGCACTGAGGAAGGACACATGCCTGAATGGCTTGGGCTGGAACTTTTAGTTCTACATGGCACATGGGCTCTGACAGGAAAGCTGTGTTAGTTAACTCCCCAGAAAATGAAGCCTCCTCCCTGCCAGCAAATGTCACTGAGGGTTTACATCTGTTGCAAACAGTGGAGAGCTGCGCATCGAGCCTAGCTGCAGGCAGACAAAAAGCAATACCAAACGTCCTGCTCTACTAATACAGCTACTCTATGCGTTTGGAATATTTGAGGTGAAAATTAAAACTATGTTACAGCAATTGCACTGTGGCAGGTGCTTTAATTCAGGCCGTTTCATAGTGTTTATTACTGGCTCTAAATACCACGTCAGAATTTAGGTGGTCCCAACTATGGTATTTTTGCTTGAGCCTTTCAGGATAATGAGCAAAGCTCGGTAGTTTCTCTTCAGAAAACATGGATGTGAAATATCCGTAGCTGCTGAGTGTTAGCAGTGTTGCAGATCTTTGTCCTTGCAACCTCTGCTGGTGGCACAGCAGGTGTGTGGTGCTGCGCTGCCTGCAGGCGGAGCAGAGGGACGAGCTGGGGCTGAGTGGGGGACGCCAGCAGGGACAGAGGAGGTGGCCGTGCTACCACAGCACGGCTTTTGGGAAAAAAAAGCAAGGCACGACGAGGCCACATCTCAGCCTTTCTGGTGTGTCTGACAAATTAGCTCGTGCCTGCTTCTGTGCAGGACAAGGATGACATCGCCTGGACGCTGGTAGTCACTGCAGCTGCCCCGGAGCTCTCAACCCGCTGCCACCACGGGGTCAGCCCCTGTCCCTTCCCCACCCCGGCCGTGTAATTGCAGTTACGCCGTTTGTTTCCCAGCGGCGCTTCCCAAAATCTCAGCAGAGAAGTGCCCCGGTGCAGGTGATGCTCAGGAGGGCTGAGCAGGGCTCGGAGCCGTCCTCAGGGCTTGCTGCTGGCCGCAGGCAACTCCCCGCACTCCCCACCTGCAGCCAAACAGATCCCAGTGCTCTGCCAGCAGCTCACGGCCCCGAGAGCAGCCCCTTCAGAGGCGGGGGGCCACAGCATCGCGGCAGGCAGAGCGCTAATTAAAATGCTCCTCGCCGGCATGTACAGAAAGTTAAGAGACGGAGAGACAAAAATACTGATTTCCGTTTGAAAAATGTTCAAAGCTCACCGTTTTTACAAAAGCTCAGGAAACTCTTGTGAGAGCACAAGCTAGTTAGTCATTAAATTGGTAGTTTATTTGTTTTCTGAGGGAGATGAGATGAAGTGGGGAATGCGGGGGGGGGGACACGTAGGAGTTGAAAGAGCACTCCTGTTATTCACCGTGCAGCCGGGAGCAGAAATAAAGAGGCAATTAGAAGGTCAGAACCAATAATAATGCGCTGGCAACCCGTGGAAGCTGCAGAGCAGGTGTTTGTTTGCTTGGTGTTTTTCCTGCAAACCATCATTAAAGCTGTGCGACACCACCGGTTTTCATGCCACGATTATTTGCATGCAAATTTGACATCTTCAATGCGAAGACAGATTATATCTTCACTAATTCGGTCCAAGGCAAATTGTAACTATTTCCTTAAGAAAACACTGCTATTCATGAGGAAATTATTGAGCACAAACTGAGTTTTTCATGAATTTAGCCCAGGCAGCCAGACAGAATCATGCTTTTATTATTTACTTCCACTGTATAATCAGCTTTTCATTGGATATGACAGCTTTCAGCCAAGAAAGTCCAATGGTTGTTTTTTTTTTTTTTTTTTTTTTTTTCTCAGAAAAACATGACAAAGAGGAGGCAAAAAATGTCGAGCTTTCCCTGGGTCTGAAGAAATCTTCTGGGTTTTGCTATATTCTCTACAAATATACATACATGTACACTGACATATGCTCCCATTGTGTGCAGGCAGGGAGCTCTGACCCCCCCTGAGAGTGATGGACCTGGGTCAGTCCAAAGTGGTGAGGTGAAAAAGTCTTTGCAGACTTGAAATGGAGAAATCGGGGCTGGAAATCACCCCAGGAAATGCAGACGTGTGGGGTACATAACAATTGTTGCATTTATATATTTATCACACAGGTGATCATCATTCTCAGGCTTAAAATGGAAGTGGCACGTGGGAAAGGAGCCGCACAGTATCATTCAAGCATCTTCCCTGTTTTGGGGTATATTTCCCCTGATTTGGGGTAAATGCAGCAACCTCGTGCAACCCCTGGCATGAGTGCTGCTGGCTGGCCCCCTGCAGCAGGAGCATGGTGTTCCCGGCTCTGTGCCTTCAGGGTGGCTGTCACAAAGCAACTTTGATTTTCTGAAAATTGAGTCTGGAGTTTCTGAGAACTGTGTCCAGTGCAGTAATAGGCCCAGGAAGCCTGTGCTTTCCTTTACTGTGGAGGTGGAGCTCCTGGTTTGGGATCATAGTTAAATACACAGTCATGGTGAATTGTGGGAGGCAAAATCCTTCAGCCAGTCCTCCTGTACAAGTACAGGCCTGCAACAAATTTTTCACATTTTCAAGAGCTGAAAGGGGGAAAAAGGGAGGGAACTGCTGCTGAATTCTTATTCCTTTCTGTTCTTTTCTGTGACTTCACTCAATGTATTTTCCACGTGTTCATTTTAAAGTGAGTTTCCCTGCATACTCAAGAAGCATGTGCCACCTTCTCAAAGCTGACAACTTCCAGCTCTCCTTTACCCACACGAATGAGAAAGATCTCATGCTTGGTCCTTCCATAATGCATCTGGATGCCAGGCCCTGTTGGCCTTTGGCTGAAGCTCTGTGCATAGAAAACAATGGCGCTAGTAAACATCAGCTACTGCCTCTCCAGAGTCTTTAGTTTTGTTTCTGTCAAAACAGACAGCAAGGCATCTATCTCACGTGCATACTTAAAATGGAAGATGGAAAAATATTAATGTTTCATTGTCTTCATGTTTAAAAGTGAAACCTTTTAAAGAAGTGTCTCTTCAGCAAGGATAAGAGATGTTTTTCTTAACCGCATAGCAACAAGCTATAGCTGCAATTATTTATATTGAGCATGAAATTCCCTCAGTGCTTCATTTATTCAAAGCTATATTTTTACCAGGTTTTTGTTTTCACAGATGGCTAAGCCAGGACGCCGTCTTGGGCTTAAATATCTACACAAACTTTGGCAGTCCCCACCAACAAATAAAAATAGATTAAAAATAAGTCAACACAAAAAACTTGCAGTTAAAAATGCAAAGACCAGTAAACAGCATAGCGATATTTTAGACTAATTTAAAACTGTGATTATCTACCAAGAAATTTAATGTGGTTCTTTCACTGCAACATGCTATTAAATAAGCATTTATGGGAACCATCGGTTGTCAAATGACAATTGTAAGCTGGATTTTTTTATTGCTTTACAAAAGACACAAGTTCATAATTTGATTCTGACACTTGTTCTGAGTGCTTTGCTCAGGGAACATTCGTTATTTTTGTTTAAGAAAAGAAAGTTGAGTACTTGCAACAGAAATGTGCACACTCAAGCTATTTGATTGCCATGTTTTTTTTCTTAGTGCTGCCTCGTGGTGTAAAGGGATGGTTTGCCAATGTTGTAATTTTTCACTTAGTTCAGAAAAGGCACACAGTGTTTGCTCTCAATAGCCCTGCCTGGGTATACATGGGGAGAAAATTCTGCCCTTGGGGCACAGAACTCACCCACTTCACTATCTGTTGCAGTCCCACAAGTGTTCTGAGCCCAGGCATTACGGCACCAAGGCACCTGCCCTGGAAACAAGAGCCTTTGTATTCAGACCAAATTAGCATCCATTCATTTTTCACAGCATCTGCTCTTCGAGATGGTAATTCTAAAAGTAAGTAAAAGTCCTGGCTATTTCAAAGAATGAATTTGGGTGCAGTATTATTTTGCGCTTGGGAGCCATAATTAAATTGATTGCTCCCTTCCCTCCGGAACAAGTATTGCATTCCAAAGAGTCTATGGTCTGCATATGCTTCAACAGTAATGTGTCTTCCTACTATTTTCTAAACAGTATGTAGTGTTTTGATGTAAATGCCTTTTTTTTCCTTGGGCTAATTCAGCTTTCTACCAAAGTACTCTGGTTTTTTGTTTGTTTGTTTGTTTATTTTTTAGAGCAATGCAGAAGCAGGATGGGTTTGCCAAGACCTCAGAGACCACAAAGTCTGTAGACCAGAAGGACAAGGGTAAGGTCATTTCTGTCTCATCAGAGCACAGGGATATTTGAGGAGGATCTTTTCTTCAGATGAGAAGTTTCTTCCCCACCTGATCCGAGCATCAGGTTTTGTTTCTGATACAATGTATTTAGGCTCAGGAAATGTTTTTTTCTAGCATTAATGAAGCTTAGAAAGTGTGGGATAGATGAGTGGACAGTGAGTTGGATTGAGAACTGGCTGACTGGCACAGCTCAGAGAGTTGTCATCAGTGGCACTGAGTCTAGTTGAAAGACTGTAGCTAGTGGTGTTCCCCAGGGGTCACTGCTGGGTCTGATCTTGTTTAACATCCTCATTGATGATCTGGATGGGGAGATAGAGTCCACCATCAGCAAGTTTAATGATCATGCAAAGCTGGGGGGAGTTGCTGACACACCAGAAGGCTGTGCTGCAATTCAGTGGGACCTGGACAGCCTGAAGAACTTGTTCTGCCTCTCTCTTGTTCAATTTTCTGAGCCATAATATTGGACTAGGGCTCCTTTGAAATCTGTCAAGGATGTGGAAATGACATCTATGGACCAGGTAAAGGAAAAATAATGATTCAAAGGAAGGTTTTGTATTTAAAGTAAACTGAAGTTGCTTCAACTTGTGTGGAGATCTTATGAATGAGTTACCATCCTGTGTCATGCTATGTCTGTGCCAGTGCCATACTCATCATTTAGCATGAGAGGGGCTGCCCCAATCAGAAGCAATTACTCACTTCTATTGTAGTTCCAAACAGCAAGAATAACGAACATTTTTCACCAGCTCCTGCCACATCATGTTTTCATATCAACCAGTCAATCAGAGTCTGTATAAAACAGCATGTGTCTGTTCATTAAGAGAAGAAAAAGTTGATCGGTAACAGAAGATGAGTGCAGAATGATTTAATTGTCGCCCTTTGGCACATCTGTGTTAGATATATTAGGCACTTAGACACTTCACACTGACAGCGACAATGGGAATTATATTGGGATAATACAATTTTTAAAGCTGTACTTACAAAAAAACACACACCCTCTTGATCTCTGTGATTAAGTGTTCCATGTAATTTCACATCATCATTTAGTCTTTCTCCTGCACCAGACTGAAAACTGTTAACTCCCCTCTTCTGCACAAGCTACCTGATCTATATCAAATAAGGAATATGTTCCTACAAAGAGAACATTCTTATTGATTGGAAATGTATTGTTGCTGTTTCATTATTCTTCATCATTACACAGTTCTCTCCTGACAGAATTTTTTATTCATCGCTGAGTTAGGGATTGCAAACTTTGCGAAAGCATCCCCTCTCCATCTGCAGCTGGAGGAGATGTAGTCTTCTGGCCAAAAGCAAGGTTTACCTGAATGAAAGCACTGACAATGAGCCATTGTTTTACCATTAAAGTCTTTTGAAGCCCAGCCCAGAAGCTTGTAACTGAATTTTTCAGGATTCCTTTAATATTTCAGTCTTCTGGAAACTGTGAAAGGAGAGCCATGAGAGGGCAGCTTTCTGGAAAGACAAAACTGAACTGCGGTTTCTTAAGAGTTTGCAAACTCCAGGCACTTACTGCCTTCAAACAGAGAGAAGAAAGACATGTTAGTATTGTTTTCTGCTGGTGAGTGAGCATGATTCATGATCTTTCTGATAGTGTTTTAGTTATTTCAGTCCCAGAGACAGCCCACCACAGGGCGGCTGATTGGTAAAGGACAGCAGCACAAGGGCTGTGGTAGCACCCCAGCGGGGACACATACAGCTCCTCTACGTGCAGTTCAGCCTCTGCCAGCACTGCTTCTTGCCAGGCTGCTTCAGCATGGCCTGTACATTTGGCTGTCTCTGAACTGCTCACTTTGCCAACTTCTCCACCTTGCTGCAGATCTAATTCTGTGGAATCTCTGCTAAAACCGAGTGCTCCTGACAAATGGAGGCTTGGGCTGTGCTGTTTGGCTGCCTATGAGAACATTGAGCCATCTCTGTTAAGCAGCCAGCAAGCTTTCAAACTGTCCTAACAATCCCAAATGTATCATTATGAGAAGAGCATAGCTGAGTTTCTTTTTTGTTTCCATTTGAAACTTATCCTGCACTAAAACATTTTTGTAGGGCTGAAAATTCTTTTCAGAATCTGCTAATTATTTTCACAATCTACAGTCTGCTCTTACATTTCTAATTGCAGCTATTAATCCTCACTCATCTACATGCCCTAGATCTGTGCAATGCAATAATGCATTTTATGCTCAGCAGCACCTTGCCTCTTTACTCATTTGTCAAAAGGGTTATTGTACAGTTGATGCTGAATGTGAGGAATTAGCTGCATAAACTCGGCCATTAAAATGAATGCCTGTATATTACCTGTGCTAGGCATCAGTATGTAAAAGCAGTAATTTTTTCCTCAAATGCATGGACACATGTCACTAGTTTTATTTAGATTTATACAAATGGAAAAAAAAAAAAGTTATTTGAATGCAGTTTCAACTTTGTATCAAGGTGTCAAATGGTATTAAAATTGTAATTAACAAGCACTGGGCTTGACTTCAGTCTCTTGATTCATATTTGGTTTCCCAAATATTTTCTAATCCACTTTAAAATGTGGCAAGTACGTAACACAATCTATTATTCTCAAAATGTTGTCAGGTAGCTACTCACACGTACTGACACCAAAGGAATGGCAGATATTTACAGTCACCAAACATTCCTCAGTGCTGCCAAAACAGGGCAGCATCCCTGCCACTGCACTTGGAGATGAGGAAGCAGTCAGCCTAGAGCTGTTTCCCTTCAGATATGTAGAAATGATGTGCTTTCCATTGCTCTCTTACAGCAAAGAAATTCCCCCTTTATGTCTAATGAATGCTGTCTACCCAGGCATCTCTGGACAGAATTCAGTGTGTTGTTTGATGGTGAAATCTGTTAGTAGCTGCCTTATCTGGGCAGCAGCTGACGCTGCCCCTACTCTCACTGCCAGATAGAGCAGCCAAATAATTTCTGTTGGCTAAGAATGAAAAGTCTACTGAAGCATTCATTTATACTGAAATTCGGCCCGCTATTTTTATGGACAGCCCTCAAACTGCACAAAAGTCTGTTCACTTCTTGGTTTATGGTTATTTACATTCATCATACACTCTCTATGAGGAGACCACTTGGAGAAAAAATGGTAGAGGAGACACTTTGTTAGTTAGATCTTTCCTGTTAGTCTCAGCTGCTCTGTGGCCAGACACATCAGTTTATGTGCCCCTTCGTTGGTGTGTGATTGTGTTTCATCTTCATCCTCTCCAGCTGCGACACAAGCTCTGCTCCAGGCTATTGCATGAATCCAACACCATATCCCAATTCTCACATTCCTTCTGTGAGGCTTATTGAGACATGCAAGGGTCAAAAATCTTGCACTCACCTCCCATACCAAGTGTGTCCAGGTTTCTCCTGCTGTCTCCCTCGAGTAGTCTGAACCTTCATTCCTCCTGCCAAGTTATATGGTGGGAATCTGCCCAGCCCTGGTTAGCTAGCATATCACCAGACATGCATCTGAAGCTCAGCTCTTCTGCTCAGGCTGCTCCAGGAGTCTGTCTGCTGAATTCATTCTTTTCCCAGTGGACCCTTCTCCCATGAGGAATGACTCCTGAAATGGAAGGTACAGAGCCATTTATGCCAGTTCTCCTCTTAATTTTCTGTAAATGCTGTACTGCTTGATGTGATTTGAGTCCAGGTGCTATTGCTGTGGTTCAGTTCACTTGCCACCAGTGGAAAATCACTTCCAAGCCCTTGTTGTTCATTTAAGCATGGAAGGATAAAATCCTTTCCTTCTCCATTACCTTGTGCAAGCTTTCATAGATGATTACACTTATCCTGCTAAAGCTTGAAGACATATCAGGGAGAAGTTTTGTATATGTGTTGAAGTAACTGGGGTGTCATACTCTAATGGGAAATTCTTAATTAAAAGCAGTTTTGCTCAGGAGATCAGAAAACAATCTCTTTCTGAAGTAGATCAAGTCCTGTGAGTGGACTGTGTGTTTTTTTCCTGTAAGACATGCAGCGATGTCATCATTTGAGCTGATGAAGAAGTCTCAACTTTAACCTGAAATCCAGCCTTGCTTTGCAGAACAGCCTTTCTGCTCTGTCTACTTTCCTGTTTCATCCAAGCTGTTTGGCTATTTGCCTTCTATTTGAAACAATGGCATTTATTCTAATTCTTTCTTCACATTCACCCATTAAGTTTCTGTTTGAAGTTATCAGCCACTGAAGAACCTGGTTGCACTGCTTAGCAAACCTCAGTACTGGGCTCATGCCGGAACACTCCTGTGTCCTTCTTTATCAGCTTGCGGTTGCTGAGCTGATAAATTTTATCTTCTCTGGAGGCTGATGCAGCAGAGTCGCCTCTAAAACAAAATGAAATTCTCAGTATGCGATGGAAGCTCTGTTTCAAGAAACGAGAGTTCTCAGTATATTAGTATGGTGCAGTGTGTCATTTTGGCCTGGGGACTGCACCCCAGGGCTGCTGGGAGAACTGCTGAAATGAGTCCGAAACACTGTGTTATGCTGGATTTTATTCATTTATTTTTCATTCTAAAGTCTTCAGTAAGTGTGCCAAGAGTGAATGAAACTCTGGAGTAAGGATGAAGAAAGATACCTTCTTTAAGAAAATGGCATATATCTGTCTAGTAAAAATCAGGGAAAAAAAATCTAGTTAAAATTGAGTATAAAATAGATTTTTTTCTATCCCAACCACCAAAGAAGAAACTACTTAACACACAGAGGCTAGGTACAGACTAATGTGTGTATTGAGTCCTGGCCGTACACATGCCTGCCTTGGACTTCCTAACCCTTAGCAACCTGAAACCCCTGGAATAACTGCAGAGACTTCAAAAACATGATGGTATTTAATACCCACTCCAGTCACTTAAACACTATTGCTTTGACCAGGAATGGTAGACAAGTAACCGTGGCACCATGCCCAGCACTCTCCAGGACTGTCCTGGATAAACTGTCAATGGCAAGAGCTTCAGACAAAGCAGAAACTCCAAGAATGACTATGCACTGGGTTGCACTCAGATAAAAATTGAAAAATAAAATATTCTGATGCAAATGTAGATCAATGTTAGCAAAAATTGTAGGATGGTAAGTGAGCGGCAAGTCACTGAAGTTCCCAAAGCATGGGTTTCAGTTGTGTTAATATTTCTCCTCCATAGCTTTGTACCTGTTCTGACCACCACTAAAACTATCAGAGGATATAAAGTTTGAAAACAGATTTTTGTGGAATTGTGTTTGGAAAACCTGTTGAGCAGTCTTTTCCATGATGTTTTTTTGATTTCCCTAGTCTTCATTGAACCCCTTCAGTTCTAAAGCGCTTTCCAAGAGAGCACATGCAATTTTTTACTGCTGGTAGTTTAACATATTCCTGTAAGATTCTATATGAATTTGGGGGTTTTGATTTTCTTCTCTTTAAAGATCAGAACCATGCCATCATTTTATCCTTCTCTATGCTACTTGTGAAGCACACTTGAAGTCTGCTATTTCCTCATAGCAGCTTTAACTTTCCTTCTCATTTGTCTTCATTCTGAAGATACCTTCCCTAGTGCCTTCATGCTTTTTTAGAGTACACACAAAGCCCAGACAAGAAATCACCTGCACCTGTGGGCAGACTGTTGTTACTAGTTTCCAGTGAGGAAACCAGGTGCGAATGCTCAGCACCTCAGAATGATGGGGGCTCAGAGGCTAGAAATGAGAGACCCACAGGTAACTCACTCTTGAAGAGAGGAGTGCTTCGTGGTGACGTGGATTTTCTCTATGTGTCACTTGATAAATCTTTTTTCCTTCAGAAATGATATTTAAAAATGAACGAAGAAGGAAAAACAACCTATGAAACTCTTCATAGTATTGTTCACCAAGGACACTTCTACTTTTTGTCTTCATTTAAGACTTCTTGGGCTCAAGAATCTAGGTGTTCTTTGATGTAAAGAATAAGAAGCTATAGCACAGGAAGATGCAAGGGTTTTCTTTTCCTTTATCATCTATTTAAAGTAGGTTGAGCTCTTACAACATTAACGTTCTAGGAAAGATGGAAAATTTGAGGTTAACTTCAGCTCTACTACCTATTAATGAAAAATTGTCAGTGTAAATGTAAATTCAGAAATTCTTCTGGGAAAAAAAAAGAAAAAAAAAATGGTTCTGCAGGAGTCCTGAGCTCGAATTGATATGCTGGGTATGCTTGGAGTGTTTTCTCTTTTAATGTTACTAACTGAACATGCAAATTTTGAAGACTGGTGTCCTTACAGCCTGGTTTTTAGGATAAAGAAAGTGAAGCATCTCAGAGTTAAGAAGTTCATGTCTTTTTGTTTAACCTACAACTGTATGAGTTCTAAGTGGAATCATATGGCATGATAAAGAAAAATCTGTTTTTTTCGGTGGTGCAGTGAGGTACTCTCATGATCTCCTCTTAATATGCAATGGCTTAACTGGTACGTCAGTTCAGAAGGCAAAACAAGAAACTGTTAACCCAGACAGTGTTATTATTGGCTTATTATCCTTTTAAAGTCACGTTTAAACCGAAACAAGTGCAGCATCATGTTTTCCTCTGTTCTAGCTGTTAGTAGCATTGGTATAAAGACAGGTGGGTGTTTGGGAAGTATCCGTATTAAATTTTTATGTGACCTTCAGGAGACATAGGAATTTTTTCACTCCTCAAGGAGGAAATGAAGTTATAACTCTACAGCTGATTAAATAGATATGAAATATTAAACACGAGTAAGCAGTGTTTTTCAAACCCCTTATGGTTAGACACTGGTCATCTCAGGTTCTCTACTGTAAGCAAATTAGTAAAGGTGAGTTTAAAAAAAAATCAGGACTTAGAACTGATAGGCTGCCAATTAGCAAGCATGCTGCTCCACAGCTTCTCTGGAGTTGCAGCAAACACAGCACTTCTGAAACTTCAGTTGTAGCAAGGATGTTTTTTGTCTAGTATGTGCCTGTGAAGTCACTCTAGTAGCTACAAGGGCACAATGCTGAGAGGTGGTTGTGAAATAACACTTCTGAAATAAAGCCTGGAAGGAGGCTGAAATAAAGCCTGTGCACAAATCTATGGACAGAGAGTAAGGAGGTGGAGACAGGGTTCGGGTCTGCAGGTAGCTCATCAGGAGAATAATACAAAAGCAAATGCCACTGTGCTTCAGACCATTAACTGTGCTGGGTGTGCAAACTTGCATCCACTGCTTACTCTGCCATGCCCCTGCAGCACTGAGGAAAAGCAGTACTCAGAAGCAAAGCAGCTAGCAAAATCTCACTTTTTTTTTTTTTTTTTTTTTTTTTTTAAACCTCTGAGAAGAAAGTATTTGAAGGAACCGTACTAAAACAGAGCTGAGATTTGGAGATCCTAGTCTTGGCCAGAGGTAGGTTGGTAGCTGAACTGGATCTCCTCACTGTCTCTAGATTTGTAAATTTTTTTTTATGAAAATTCTAATCATCCTGCCTATCACAAGATGCGTATAAGAAGACCAAGTTTTTGCATCCCAGAAATATCTGTATATTTTCCCTATCAATAAACACAGGCAGTCCAGACCCAGCTGGGCACCAGAGGCTTCAGATCTCCCTGCAGAAAGTTTTTCTCCCACCAAACATGCAGTATGAAGAACTGGGGAGAAGATAATAGTGTATTCTTTTGCACCTATGTTCAAGTGGCTGGTTTGAAGGAAGTTCTCCTAAGTTGATAGAAATAAGTTGTGGGAGAGACTGAGGAAGTTGTGGAAGTTAGGAAAAAAGGATATTGTTTCCAAAATGTTTGTTTAGTTTCATCCCAAGGAATACAAGAACTAAACTCTTTAATAATGTGGATGTGTGCAGGAAATAATGCATTTTTACATTTCTCAAATCTTAGAGCAATATCTTTTGCTACATGAGGATTTCGTTTTTCATTGTCTTCCATCATTTATGAATATAGTTTATTTTTGCTCTATTTTTTGTTTAGATTGTTTTACTGTCTTTTGAAATATTTCATATCAAAATCTTATTTTTTTTTGTTTTTCTGGCACCTGTTGCAGAAGCATAAGGATCTAAAGCCAGAGTCTGTGTTACTTACAGGGTGATAAGCCTCACTCCTTTTCCCTTTGTCTCACACTTGCTGCAAAAATGTTGCTGGAATGTCTACATTTTAGGACCTTCTCTGAAAGATAAGGGGAAGGGGATAACTGAAATTATGAGATAAGAGCTAGACATATTGCTAAATACATTATCCTCACAGAACTGGATAAGCTAGCAAATGGGTGCCTTTGGTTTGTTGAAGTGGTGCCCTTTGAAATCCAGCTCTGAAGTTTAAGAGACTAAATGTTGACTTCAGTGTATGGTGTGTTGTGCGTAGTAAGAGCTATAGCTGCTGCTTGTCCCAGGGTTTGTCATACAGGGATTTGACGATGCCCTGCTCAGCCTATGCAGAGGTGCTAATGAATTATGTATATGTCTCAGGGACATGCCCTGGCTTCTGAAGCAGAAAGTATCAGCACAGCTTCACTAGAAGAAGCTTTTGGACCTGCTGGGTCTATGTAGATTAGTGCAGCGGAGGCAGCCCATCTCAGCTGTGCAACAGCAAGCAGTGAAGCTCTGTGGCTCCACAGTGCTGATGTGGTTATAGGTGCTGAGGAAAGGTCACCTGTGAGAGCTGTGTCGATGGGGAAGTGCTCCAGTTTTTCCTTTGAGCTGCCCCTTGGAGCTGGATTATCACACAACGAAACAGCATTAGCGGCTCTATCTGGCTGCACTGGCTGTCCTGTGGTTGGGACAGAAATATTGCAACCGAGTATGCTATGCTTACTGAGTAAATGCACGTAAGTCAACTCTGTCATCAGGAAGCACCCTTAATATCTCCTGAGTATTTGTCCCTAGATACACAGTCTCCTGTGCAGCCTCAGGGGAGATTCCTAATGGACCATGCTGCACAGCATGCTGTGTGCAATGGTGCCTTGCTGATACAAATCAAGTCATGTGTTGTAGTTTATATCATCCTATCCAGTGTTTTAAAACATTGTTGTGCATGTCTTGAGCAAGCAATTTTTAATGACCCTAGATGCTTACACTCTCATATGGCTTGCTAGAAGTGTAAGTTTATTTCTTTTGTGACTCGCTTTTCTCAGTTATTCATGGAGGAACACAGAATCTATGTGTTGGTCAAATGCACGCAGTAGCTTTAAGAGTAAAATGGAGAAATTTGTGCTTGCCCACAGTAGGGTATATTTTTCTGTACAGGATGGGGAAAAAGACCTGTGCGATGAGGTATTTCCAGTCTACTTTGTGAGGTGTTCGAGTCCGTAGAATCATTTGATTTGGAAGGGACCTTTGAAAGCCATCTAGTCTATCTTTCTTGGAGTGAATAGAGACAACTACAGCTAGATAGGGTTGCTCAGTCTGCTCTATCCTGAACTTCGATGTCTTCAGTGTTGGGGCATCCACAGCCTCTCTGGGCATCCTCTTCTAGCACTTCACCACCCTTACCATAATTTTTTTTTTCATATATCCAACCTGATTGATCCTGATTAATGTCTGCATAGCACTTTGGTTTTGCAGTCTATCTAATAAGGGCCGACACTCAGAGTTTGTATAGAGATGCCCAAAATGATAGAAGACTTCCCCAACCTACCAAACTCCCATGCAGTCAGAAGTCCTTGTCAGAAGATCTAAGAATGACACCTTTCAGCATCTCTGAAGCTTGGTTCATGCTATTTCTTTGGCCAAACACTATGCATCTTGATATGTAGAACTGCTGAGCTATGGTGCAAGAGGAAAGTGTATCAACAGTGTATGAGAACAGGGCTTGGATGGATGTTGTTTTGTGATTTTTGTTATCGGTATTCTGTACCATAACATCATGTAAAGCAGTGGGAGTTAATGTTCTGGTTCTGTATACTGCCTTTGGTCGTTTTGTTTCTCAGAGGAGAGAGGATGAGAGGCTTTTCCACAGAGGTCTTCTGGCCCAGACGATGAAAGGTGAAGCTCCTGGCAGGACAGCAGCCCCTCTCCCTCTCGTGGACACCTGTGGTTTTGCAGTGGCAAAACACATGGCTCCCTCTGCAGCTTAAGGCCTTGGCTTTGGACCCTCTCTCTCCCTCTCATTTTTTCTTTTATTTTGTTGGGTTTAGTAAATTAACATTCCTCCTCAGACTGTTGCTGTTGCTCTGTTTTTTTTTATGACCCATCTACTATCTCCCTATCTCCCTACCCTTCTCCTCTCTCCTCCCAGCCCGGGGGTGCTCTGCTTCATCAGTCACAGGGCCAGGCTGAACCAGCTCTAAATGATTAACCTTTTTTCCCCCCTCCTTTGTTTTTTTTTTTCCTCTTCAGGTCTGTGCCCCCTGTCATGGACATAGATCTATACATAACTCCATGATGATGGAGCACATCTACCAGCTGGTGGTAACAGGGCGCCTGTTTGCTGATAATGACTACTTAAATTTACTCTCAGGGAAGTTGTTATACTGAATGTATTTTATTTTTTTCCAAAAGGCATTGTGACATTTGCAAGTATCTTTTGTTATCTTTTAAACTATTGCGGACTCTCTAAATTTGTATTTAAATATGATGAATCTCTGAGTTGATATGGGTAAGTTAAGATGAAGCAAGTGTGAAGTTTTTTTAGCTTACGCTTTCAATTCATGCTGTGGACAAATCAGATGTTTATGCCAGTTGAACTGAAAGCGAAGAGCAGCAGTGAATTTAACAATAGAAAAAATAGTTTTTCTCTTTGAAGCCTGTTGCCATGCACTGGATTTGGATATCCATCTTGTAATATTTCTTGCTTTGAGATACGATGAAGTGCATGATCGCTAGTTGTGATTTCTGACAGTGAAAAGCAATAAGATTGACATTTGGTAGGTTGTGGGTCTTTCTGAGCCAAAAGAATCCAAGCCAAAATCACTGCTCAGTTGAAGTGTCCTTGGAAAAGCTAGTAAATATTTTCAGCAACTGCTCTGAAAATGAATTTGACAACTCTTTTACAATTAGAAAAAAAAACCCTTTAAAAGTCTCCAGTGCTTTCTGGGACAATTATGGTAGGCTTAGCCATATGGTTTCTTTTGCTTTTCCAGGAAGAAAAAAAAATAGGCTTTTCCCAGCACGAAATCATCATCACAAAGATTTTAAGGAACTGATCTGTAAAAATGAAAAATACACAATTTACGGATTGATAAATCAACAGTCTTGTAGGCACATCTAAACCGCATTTACTAGAATGGAGCTGGGAATGAAAGCGAATCATAGTAGTACCTTTGAGTCAGAAAAATGTAAATGGATGTTGCAGGATTAACTTTTTAAAAGGAAATTAAGTTAACAATAGTTCATTCTGTTCTCTTCATGCTGTTAAGCCTCTTAGGATCTTTCTCTTCCATAGAAACCAAATGTTTAGATTTATTAAAGGGACTTCAAATTCTTTATTCCATCAGTAGGGATGATATTTTTTGTAATGTTTTGCCAATTGTTTCATTATGTATTTATACAAGTCACATATTTTAAATTCTGAACATCCTTTATCAGTTGCCACACTGGGGAGTTTAACTGAAGCTGGGAGGATATGAAGATTTAGTCCTTTGTAATAAAGAAAAATGTGTAATTTCTTTCAAAGGAAATAAATACTGAGAGGTAATTTTTGTGGAGAATCAGTATGTAGATGCAAAGCTTTTTGCAGTCCTCCTTTGTTCTAGAAATAATGCGGTTCTACAACTTTGTGCAAAGTGAGTCCTATAGTGCCACGGTTACGTTCAGCTAAAGCATTTGTCTGGTGCCAGGTTGCTGTGTTGAATCCAGCTGGGTCTGAGAGAGACCAAGATTCACATATTCCTTTTGTCTGGATCAAATAGTAATTTTTTCTGCTATCTGTAACTTTTCTGACAGTATTCAAATTTGATTTCCTCCAAGCATTCAGCAGCACCTGGGCATGGGCTGTTCTGAATGCCAGAAAGGTTGTGTACCTGGTGGATCATTCAGCAGTATGTCGACTGACCATGATATAGTGACCCACATTAAAGAAATCAGCAGTCTCACAGAAGGAGCTTTCATCTCAAGTGTATAATCAGCGTGGCATCTGATCAAGTGCCAAGTAGATGACAGTATGCTATTAAGTCAAAAATCCTTGATGGTGCAGAGATAAGTAGCTATGCTCTGTTACTTGCAATGCAGAAACAAAGCACAGAGCATTGGTTTTGTAATGCTGGAAAACAGCTTGATGGGCACAGGTTTGCGGCAAGCTGCAGTTATTCCTTAACAGGACATGCACCAGCATTTTCCCACTTCTTTCACTCATGGTGCCACTTTGTGCAGGGGTGTCTATTGTGCTTCAAAACTACCTTAGCCAGATTTGTGACCCCCTTGTCTGGGCAGGGACATCAACACACCTCAGCACTATTGTGTGGTGCAGCATTGGCAGGTGAAAACTGAGTGGAGGAGACTGAAAATGCAGTACAAGTGCTGCAATGTGATCAGGGTGGTTTCCTATGGCACCCCATGTAGACTGCACCTC
>PPHD01007068.1:0-23602 GCA_002909625.1 Bambusicola thoracicus
CTGTAAACACCTTTCAGGTACTGAAAGAGAGTAATAAGGTCTCCCCTCAGCCTCTGGGACTCAGAACCACCATTTCTGGGACTCAGAACCACCACTTGCTGAAGGCTGTCTCAGATCCTGTAAAATGAATGTGAATGTATCCTTGCAGTAAGGAGAATGCTGAGTGTCACTAAGAAACGTTGCGTTTTCATTGTAGGACTCTCTTCTGTTATGTTTGACTGTCCTTAGGAAGCTCATTACTGGACTGGTTATTTAGAACAGTGCACATTAAGATCTATTACCCCGCACAACCTATAGATGTCATTGCCCTAAAGGGAATTTACTCATCATTTTTATTTTTTTATTTTTTTTTTCCTGGCAGATAATGGAGGTGAAGTAAAACTGCTTCTATGTAAGAGGACCTCTATCTTTAATTCCAGCTAGGGACACAGCTGCAGCTTCGCTGATTTTGTAATGTAAGCAGCAAGGGTATATTTAAGCAACTTGGACTAAGAAAACCAGGTGGAGGGGTTCCCTGATAGCTCACAGCTCTAGCATTTAGTCAAGCTGCTAATCCAAACCGTCAGTGCTTTTCCAGGGCACATTTTAACACCTTTTACAGGAAGGTCTCCTTTGCATGCGTGTTTTCTGCTTCCATAATTACTCTATTACATAAAAGATCTCTAAAAACAGATAAAAATTACCCTGGTGATACTAATTGTCTCCTCTGACCTCAAATATAATATACTAAATATCAGCCTTCCATTTCATCACGTTATGGCTAATGCATTTGTGACAGTTGCCACAAAATTGCTTTGGAGACTTCAAACACATTTAACGTATGATTAATGTCTTTACAGTGCCTGTCATTTGCCTTTCTTGAGGATGAGCAGGCGCTCACTCTTTCTGTGTTATATGTGATCGTTTGCTTTTAGGTATTTTGCCAGGCATTTAAATTTTAAGAAAATTATTCTTACCACCTCTAAATCTCATATGAAACAAAGACTGAGCTGAAATCATTCGGATTACATGAATATCTAAAATACGGCATGTTGTATTTTTTAACAAGCTAAGAAAAGACTTGAAATCAAAAATGACCAAATGCATTTGTTCTTTATTTCCTGAGAAATTGATAGTATGTTTCTTTTTCATATATTTTTTTTATTTGCCAATCATTAACAAGCACATATTTGAGTAGCCTGATCCCATGTTTGCAAGTCAATGCACCTGAATACTAAGATCTGTCACACTAATAAAGCTTCAGAGCAAGCAGTCTTCAAGATAACTGACAACCTACCTTTCTCATTAAAGTTAAGTAACAGTAGCTGTGTTGTTTACAATAATTAAAAATATATTGGCAATTAATAATCTTTTTTTTTTTCACTAATCATTTCAGTTTCTGAGCTTATGATAGGAAGATTGTAGTCAATCTCCTCTGTCTTGTCAGTCTTCTGCATGCACCTGGGGTTCTGTCCAGCCACACTGAGTTGTTATCAAACATCACCTAAAATGACACGTGAAAAGCTGCTCCTGGAGTACTTGTATCTACACTTAGGACTGTGTACATCCATTTAGAAGGTAAAGAGGGATACTTTAACACTCTACTATTCTGCAAAAAGCTGATGCTGAAGCACTTTAATGGGTGAAACTGAGTACTTGTTTTTTAACTAGTTGCATATACAACATTTTCAAAACATCAAGGAAAACATATATGTTAAGTTCAATTGTGTGACATTAAAGTTCATGCAGTGTTGACAGAAAAGACCATAGGTATAATCTGACAGTGTAATTTTCTGTTTATTTCTATTTACCAGCAGATAGCAAACTCTACTTTTCTCTTTCTCTTTCCCTTTCTCCTTCCTTTTCATTTCTTTTTTATGGGTATTAATTTGCTCTCTAGTGCTCAAACACTTTCCTTCTGTCCGCCCATCCACTATTCTTGCTGTGAATATGTTCTTAATTAGTGTTCTAAAATATGAGTTTATAAATATGACATAGTAGGTGTGGAGGACTGAGGAAAAACAGTACTAAAAGGGCATAATTATAGTCAAAGGAAACAAAAGAAAAAATGAAGCTTCAAATGTTCTTGCTTTCTATTAGATTTTACCTTTGATTTCTGCATTAGTTCATTCACAGTGTCTCTGAGTTTAAATAATGTTGTCCATTATAACTAGGGAGATTTAGACCTCAGCTCAAGGGAACAAGTCTACTTACATGCTTAAAGTTAAGCATGTGTTGAATTTTGCCCTTCAACTGGAAGTTCAGTAGCGTTGTGGTTTCATGAGAATGAAATATATGCCTTAGCTTCAATTCTATCATTTTGTGTGGCCAGAATCAAATAATGTTCATAGTGTAATCTCGTAAAAAATCTCTGAAAAATAAGTGAAAACAAAAACAAAGAAATGAACACAAAGAAACGAACACAAACATCAAACAAACTTATTGCAAAATGCAAAAAATAAATCTCAGAAAACTGTGTTGGTATATATGGCACTGTGGCTGGAATCTGAAGTACTCAGAATCCAAATGCAACGCACTAGAACATACTTCTAAGACTCCAAACTTTACTTTGACTCACTCACAGATAGATAAAGTAACTTCCCCATTACTTAGTATCTGAATCAGATTATATAAAGGTGCATTTTACAGAAGCTATTGATCTCAGTGCCAAATTAATACGTTTACAGGAGTTAATACGATTTTGTCATAATGGTTCCTGTTTCTTGAAGATCCATAGACCCATGACTGTACTCTGAAAGAAGATAAGTGGTATTTTAAAAAGTGATTGGATGTCACTGTGGCTGTGCCATCCTTTTTTGGCAGAAATAACGTGGAAGAGTTGCATCAGTTGCCAGAAGAAAAAAGAAGTACCCTCCCCCAAATACTGCTTGAGTTACTTGTGCAGTGCCTATGTTGTGGTTGTAATAACGGAACGTAAGAAAAATAGCAGCCAGATTTTCTGAGCAAAATTAGAAACGAGACTCATTCCGAAGCACATGAATAATTTAAAATGAAAAACAAACAAACAAACCTATATTCCTGGGAGCGTGGTTACTGCCGTTACTCACAAGTATAGGAAAAGGAATGTGGCACTGGTAACGGATAACTGCTTCAGTTTCCTCCTCACGAACAAAGCGGCAGTCCTGAAAACTTCTTGGCCAGGAAGGTTACTGTCTAGATTTCTGGAGAAAGGAAACCCACTTATTATCTTATGCAGACTGTGGGGAACACTCAAAATCAATAATTCCGAATCAGGCAAAGAGGCAGCAGTTCTGCTCGGTACCGTAGAGACGAGCGCGCGCGCCCCCTTATGGCGAGGGAGAAATTTCGCGCTCAAATCAGCGCCACCCGTACCGGTACGAACCGGTTCTGCGACGTCGCTCCTGGCACTCGCTGGCTGAGCGTCTCGGGCTCGGAATCTACTCGACGCGGTTGCTAAGGTACGCTTCCATATAAAGTTTATCACCCACCTGTTGTTCCCCATTTTGCACGTGACAGTGTATACCGGACTCTCTCATTCCCTACCTATCCGCCTTTAGCTGGTATCATTTCTACGCACCTGGTCAGAATGTCCTAAAAAACAGAATAGCTGGCAGACTCACTGTACCCTGTGCCAGGCTCTGCCTCAGCAGCTCCGTGTGAGTAACAACCCCTGCAGCCATTTTGTAAGAAGGTTTAGCAAAGGCTTGCACCTTAGTGCTGGAAGTTTTCTACTGCAAAACCACAACCTAACTCTTACAAGATCTGAAATATTTGAACACCTTTCAGCACAGACCACAGGGCAACATCTAAACCGTTTTTGGTAGCTGTGCTGAAGTTTTCTCTCTGATCTGTTGAACTGGCAGTATCCAGGGACATCCATAGAGGCTGAAGAGAGAGCTGACTTGGAGCAGTGTCACTTCTCTCTGTTCCCTGCTGTCTGGATATCTACATCCATAGATGTCGAGATCCTATTCTGATCCTGTTGAAAATCTTGAATCCATTTCTAAGTATTGCAGGACATCAAAAACAGTGCAGAAGGCTGCAGTACCGCTAGGGCACTATCTAAACATGTAAAACAAGGGAAAGTAAATTCAGCTTAAAGCCATATCAAAAGAGCATGTGATATACCGAATTCTAATTAGGGTTAGAGGAATTGGCAGGAAGATAGAAGCAAAGGCAGAAAGTGTTTGTGGTTTACTGTCTGCAGTTAAGTTTTAGTATGATATTTGGAGCAGAAATTTTACGAGCATTTCACTAGGTAAAGCATACATCAGTCCAGGTGGTAACTGGATTTAAATCTGGATGTGATGAAGGATGTATATTTAGCATTCCAGAGTAGGCTGGAATTTGACTTCTTCCCTAAAGAAGCATATTTGTTGTGGGTGCTGACAGAATCACTAATACAATTAATGCTGCCAAATTACCACCCAACAAAAACACAAAAAAAAAAAAAAATCACAGAACAAGCCTGCTGCTTTGATTCACTTGAGAAAATGAATGTTTTACTACCCAGATAGTGAGGCTAAGAGAAAAAAATAACAATTGCATTTTATTTTTGTTTTATCTGTCTAGTTCTAAAGCTGTTGTTTAAACAACATAACTTTCCGCACAATATGGTTGAGAAACAAAATTTTACTTAGTCATTGGTGTAGAATTATGCACAATGTAGAAAGTTTCCCTGTGTCTGTCTGGAAGTGTTGAGTTGCGCTCACTTTAAAAGCACAGGTGAGCCCCAGATTAAAAATCATAAACAAGCATAATAACAGAGTTACACTGAGATGGATCATCATGTAGCATTTTTTATAAATATTAGTCTATAGTTCACTAACAGCTTTGGTGATTTGTAGGTCTATAATGTTTAAGGTTGCTGACTCAGCCCTTTCCATGGTTATTGGTTCTCGTGCTTGCTTGCTTGCCCTCAGAGTTAAAAGTTCTGCCATGTTTACATAAAAGTGAGTTGCTATATTGTTTAATTTGCAAACATAATCTAATTTGCAAAAGTAACCCCCCTCTTTTTTTTTTTTTTTTTAATCAGAACAGAGAAATAACATCTAGTATGATCTTTTATAGGTTTAAAGCCAATTTAGTTTATCTGTGAAAATAGCTTGGTATTCCTTGGTGAGCTCAATAGCAGCTGAAATACCTCCTAAATCATCCCAAAGGTCTTTTTGATTCCTGTAACAAACAGAACTGTAACCTTGTTGCCAAGACTACTGCCCCACCAGCTTGACTTTCAGGAGCTCTCACTTGCTTTCCCTAAGGCATATATTCTAGCTTGAAATTCAGCTCTTCTGTTTGAAAGTCTTTATTTCTAAAGGACTTTTTCCTTGGCTGTCTCTTTCCTTATTTATTTGAATCTGAAGCAATCTTAATTTGTGAAATTAATGTATGTTTAATTGTCAGGAAATGTATATTTATACCAGCTGATTTTGCAAACCCATAAAAATTATGAGGATACCTTATAAAACCTAAGAGTGGATGCTGTTTACTCTCTGCTTAGTTAGACATCCTTTGGAAAGATGTCTCACCTATCAGGTTGTTTATTAATTTGCTGAATTTATTATTCAAACTGGAGCAGGATGGCTAGAGGGCTGTGTTGAGGAAAAGGATCTGAGGGCGTTGATCAATACTCATGAGCCTGCTGTAAGCCCAAGTGGCCAAGGAGGCCAAGACATCCGGGCTTATACCGGAAACATTGTTGCCAGTGGGAGAGGGGAAGTGATCCTCCCTTTCTATTCAGCACTGGTGAGGCCACATCTTGAGCGCTGTGTTAAGCTTTGGGCTCCTTGCTAAGAGAGAGACATTAAGGCCCTGGTGTTCATCCAAAGAAGGGCAATGAAACTAGTGAAGCGCAGGCTTTGTAGGGGAGTGGTTGAGGGATGGCTGTTGTTCAGCCTGGAGAAGAGGAGGCCTGGGGGAGACCTTATCAATCTTTACAACTGCAGGAAGGAAGGTTGTGCTGAGGTGGAGGTTGCCCTCTACTCCCATGTAACTAGCAATAGGATGAGAGGTAATGGCCTTATGTTGTCACAGGGAAGTTTGGGTTGGATATTAGGAAAAGCTTCTCAGAAAGAGTGGTTGGCTGTACAACAGGCTGCCCAGGGGAGGTGGTGGTGTTATCGTCCCTGGAGGTGTTGAAGAAACATAAGATGTGGTATTTAGGGACATAGTTTAGTGGGCAGTCTTGGTAAGAGGATAAAATAATCTTGGAAGTCTTTTCCAACCTTGGTGATTCTCTGATTCTCTGATTCTGTGTTGGGGCTCAGGGCAGCTCTGCACAGTGTGAAGCCCATCCCACAGGAGAGGCTCCCCACTAGTGCCATGGAGTGGTACAGATAACAAGGTGAGAGGAGTGAGAAGACTGGCAACTTCTGTTGCCTTGATAACCAGACACTGACAGCTCAGTGCCCAAATGGAAGTCATGGACAGGCCAATATTCATCATATAAGCCCCAAACCTTAGTCCTTTTAAATTTTGAACTTTTTAAATCAGCACTATCTTTGCTCATAAAGAGATGGAGCAGTAAGATCCAATTCTGTGGTGATTTTTCTTTTCAGTCATAGAATTGAATCACAATCATAAAAATAGGTGATACTGATTGGGGCATCAAATTTAAAAGCTGAATGCAGCTGGAAGTGAAAAATAATATATCAAATTCTATAGGTAATGTATTCTTTAGGAAAGTGAATCTGAACGTAAGAGAAGAATAATGCGAAGGAAGATCTATTTCAAATCTGTGGGTTGAGACTTCTCAGAAGGTTTGAACAAACATTTTCCTTCGTGTACGTGCTGATAGCACTGTGAGTGTGTAGTGGAAGGTAGATCTCATTTTAAGTGACTAAAATTACATTGTTGGGAGAATGTCAGGTTTTTTTTTTTCCCTCATAATTTCATATTCCAGCAGTTGGCCAGGAAAACAGATTATTGAAAAAATCCTGTTACTTCAAGGTCCTGAAGAGTATAACAATAACTCCACCTCCCCTTACATCTTTAACTAATTGTAAGTAAAGCATTACAGATTTTAAACAAATGTGATGTTTCTGAACATTTGAAAGGCATATTTTAGATTTAATTGCAGGAACTCAAACAGAGAAATTAGAGTTTAGGTTTACAGTGCATTAGGTATTGCTTGTGTGAACATTGTTGTTCAGTGGCAAATTGGAAGTTTTGTATATCATTTTGGAGAAGATTATTATATGGGAGATCAAAACAAAGGTGGCTGTGATCCAGGCTCTCTTACTTGAAAGCAAAATCGTTAAATCTGTATGAAACTTTTGTTTAAAGTGGAACTTCAAGCATTGTTTTTTCAAATGCCGTGATTATTAATAATAGGAGTTCATGAAGAAAAGGTCAAAAATAGTTTCTGCTTATCCACGTATGCTATGTACAACTTGGATCCTTTTTAATGCCAATGATGGAAAAGATTTGGCACGTTATTTAGAAGGATAGCTTTGTGGGAGACTTGGAGGTGACCTCTATATTGCAATAGAATCATGCCCACATAGTAACAAAGAGCTGCCACCACTGCAGATTAACTTCACAGTCTTTGTGTAGAAATGGTGTCCTTAATACTTAAAGGAAACACAAAGAGGGGAAAGCTGATTCAAAAGAGCAGATGAAGGGCAGGAAAATAATATAACACTCTCATGGAGAATGTTCAGCTGAACTTTTTTTTTTTTTGTTTTACTTATCTAGATAGGTTCACTCCAGATGTAGAAAATTCCTGACGTTCTGTTGTTCAGGAAAATGTAGAATTGATATTGCTGTAACTGGAAACAATGATGGATTTTCCCAACTAAACTATTACCTCCTTGGATCTGCCTTCAAGAGAAAAAAAAATAGGGGCGTTTCAAATGAAGGTTGTCTTTAGTGCTGTTTAAAGCAAGAAAAAGAGAAATAATATGTGATTTCTAGCTGCAGCATTCTCCATATGGACAATTTGCTGCCTCAGTAAGCCACTCAGGAAAATAGATTGTTTTAAAACAAATGTAAAAAGGCCAGGCATAATTCAAGGCAGTTCTTTATTCAGGAAAGCGTGCACTTTAATTTAAGCATATGGCAAGTCTAATGTGTTCAACAGTATGAAGGTGAAGTGATTAGATAATTTGACAGGTCACTGACAAACTTTCTCTTGGTTTGGCCATTCTGGAGCCTTCATGAAAACTCCCTGACGTCAGGTGCATTGCATCCTGCATTTAGAATATATCTGTTCTTGCCTCTAAACTTGCTGATCAAGCTAAAGTTAAGCTGGCTACAAGGGATGAATTAATTTCATGTGACCACAAAAAAATATAGCTTTACAAAGGTCAGGCACTACAGTTACAAAAAAGCTGATACTGTTCTCATGTATGCTACTAATTGTCCATAAACTGTTGGAGAAGGATAATATTCTTCTGAGGATTTGGGAAAGTCTTCAGACACATCCTTAGGTACAGTCTGAGAAAGACATGTGACATTTGACTTTTGGAAACGAGCGCATGAGACTTTCTATATGCTCACGACAAAGCACGCAGAGCTCATTTTTTGTTTGTCTTTTGGTATAAAGGTGATGGACAGCATCTCTGTTGGACAGGACAAGGGGGAGAGAACAGCTCTATTAATTTTAATAATGAATAGTTGTAAAATTGACCTAGATACAACCTGCAGTTATTATATTGGAAACTTTTGTCTGTGTTCTAGCTGACATAATGTTCTTTTACACATTCCTACTGGAAAATACTCTGGGCCCATCAATTTTCTGCAGACTGTTATTTTCAGTAACGCTTCACATGTAGTTAATGTCCCCAAATGATTAGAAGAGTGTGAGCATAAGACAAGTTTGAACGAGATTCCCTATTTGTTATCTTTGGCATCACTTCAGGTGGTTTTTTTGCTGGATATGTTTGTGAGGCCTTGCAGTGCTCGAAATAAACCTGTTCCTTTGGATTTAAATATAACTTTTAATTGTTATGTAGCTGATACAATATCCTAATCAGCATCTTATCTGTGGTTTATAGAAACGTTGTTATAAACATGCAGCTTTAACCTTCATTGATTTCAAGGACTCTGTCATTATCCCATTTTCCAGGGCGAAGTGGTTTGTAATTACTGAGTATTCTCATGTTTAATTTGATGTGATAAACCTGAAACTAATAGATAAGTGGGCTCACTTCATTCCGAGACCAAAATAATTTGTAGAAAACAGAAAAGATGGAGAAAAGACATTTGAAAGTAACGTCTGCAGGGAGTACCTAGAAACATACAGTTCACGTAGCAGAATATCATTTTACCAAGGCTCACCTACAGTTTAGTATCAGACCGTCAGGTTGTTTCTTCTATGCCTGGTTTTTTGGGTTTTTTTGGGCTCTATACTGGAAAATCTCCATCAAAGGAGGTGGCCATTTCATCTTTTGAGGCAAACATCTAAACATAGGGCACACTGCACTAATAAGAGTTCCATTATTCATCGAGACATTTCCCTTATCCCTGACTCTTTGTTTTGAAAAAGGCATATGAGTTGCCATTTCAAAACGTCATTTCTTTCTCTGTAACAGTACTACACCCGATAGTGTAAGCTACCCACATAGTTTCATATTTCTTTTCTGATTTTTTTTTTGTCTCATTTTGTAACACATGCATTAAAAAATGAACTCCGTTAAATCAGAGTTTGTGTAACCCAATTCTATCTGGCTCCCATTTACCACTGCCATTACAAAGGCAGTCAAGTGTCATATACTTAGCTCGTGCAGCACTTTTTACTCCCGAGTGCAGATTATCATCAATGAAAAATAAAGCCAGATGAACAACAATCAAACCATTTGCAGGAGTTAAAATTTTCCTTTTTCTTTATCCTCTTAATGGTCCTTGAGCAGCTACGCTTGAAACAGCTGGTCAGCCTCAGCCTAAAGAGTCCTGGGGACTATTTGCGTCATTGCTCTTCTTTTTAAGCATTCTGCAGTAGGACTAAATTGCAAATTTGGAGATGCAAAATTAAAAGTGATTTCCTGTCTTGACTTGATATCTCTGCAGATGTTAGCCCTTGCAAACTGCACTTTTACCTGATCCACTCTTCAAGTGCCCTGTAATCAAGACAGTATTATTGTCCCATCTCAACACCTACTATATGACATTGCAAAACGTGTATGCTGTAGTGCCACAGCTCAGTGTGAGTTGAAATGAAAGAGGCACACAGAAGTAGAGATGAAATGAAGAATGTTGAACTACATATTACACCTTCTGTTGTATATGAAGTTAACAAAGAAATAATGAGCTCGTCTTACAGGAAAATATTCTGGCGGTACATCATGCTGAACAATCTTTGCCTAAGGAAAACGCGTCCTTATAACTGACTGGTTTTGTCTGTGCCTCTGTGGGATTGTTACTTATTTAACTTTATTTTCTGTTTAAGCCCGTATTCATCTGTTGTCTTTTGTAACTATATCTGTATGAAGATGGTTTCATAGTACACTGCAGTGGAATTCCATAGGTATGTTGGGGGTAAAGAAACATCAGCAAGAAACCTCTTTGATATATAGCAGAAACTATAATTCTAGAAACTTCAGTGAAGTAGAAGCTCTTGGAAGATACAACAACATTTTACCAGTTGATAAAAATATAGCAACTGGAAAAAGTCCATAGGTATGGTAGGTGTTTTAGTATTTGAAAATGTTTTCAATTCCTTTAGTAAGAGCAATATTTCTTTTCTGAAAGGATAAATATTTTTATCCTTTCCCTCATGTTGCTGGATCACAGACAGGGAGAGGAGAAACTGATGGCGGAATTCTTAAATACCATAAAGAGTTCTGTGGATTTTTTTGGTCTGTGTGTGGGTTTTTTTTTTTTTTTTGTATTGCTTTTTTTTTTTGCCTTTCCAACTATCAAATATTTCCTGAATTTTAGTAGTGTGAGGAAAAGACTTTGTGATCAAGATCAGATGCTTTGCTTCAAAGAGAGAGAGGGGCTTGTTATTTCCTGGCAGCTAGCAAAGTTCTGATGTAGCTCAAGGGGCTGAAAGAGAGACAGGTTCAATCCCGTGTCTGTCCCACAGTATTTCAGGTATCTGTAGGGGGTCCTGCAGTTCATTACAGAATGAAAATGCTGTGAAACTCAGTGTTGCCAGTTCTAACTTATCTGGCAAATTATGTAGTGCTTGTGGTGTGTGCTGGTAATAGTCTCCCTCTGATGTCTAACCTGTGCCAACAAAGAACAGGAATGCCAGAAGCTGATAGCTTAGTGAACTGGTCCTTTAGCTCAGATGTTGGTAGCTGAGCATTGTTTATTGCTGTAAGTCAGGCAGGTGATTACTGCTGAGCCCAGTACAAGTATGCATACAGTCAGCAGCAGCTCCCTGTATTAGGCTTTGACACTTTTGTAATAGCTGTACTCTGTATATATTCAGAAAGTATTAGAGAAATTCAGATCCCTCTCAGCAGCACACAAGGCCCTTTCCCACACCCCAGTGAGGGTCGTACATGCATCAGCAGAATCTTGAGCATGACTTGGATTTTCTATTAATCATTCATCTTTGCACTGAATCTTAAAAAGGGCTTGGGTTCTACAATGCCTTGTGTTTGGGTAGTGGGCTGTTGCATTAGCATGCAGAGCCTGTACAAGTTGTCTAGGCTTCCTAGGCAGTGCAAGGTTATGCCTGTGCTGTATATCTCAGAGAGATGGGAACATGAGCTCAGCACTGCCCATGTTTGGTTGACTGTATAAGGGTGTTCAGCAGAGTTGACATGCTGAGGAAAATGTCCCCTGAAACAAAAATGGCCATTGCACAGCTGCTGAGAGCTCTCCAAAACACTCAGTACAGGAGATGCTGAGTTATACCATGCTCCTTGAGGCACTCTTCAAGAAAATGCCATGAAAGTCTGTTCATGAACCTAAAGGTCTGGGATAACTTAGTTCCTTTCTTTGTAAAGCATAGCTTCCAAGGGAAGAGGTGTTGTTATGGAAATATCCCTCTCCTGATCACCTCTTTGCAGTATTTCAATAAGTAAATCACCTCTTCCTGTTATCATAATGACTAAATCAGTGAGGGACAGAAAATACAGAATCATTTCTATTTTCTTCTTGAGGTTCTTCATACCTTCATTTTTCCCCATGTTTTGAACTTAAGGGGTTAGGGTGAATGTGGAAGTTGTATGTCCACAAAAGATGACCAGACAATCTCTCTTAAGTTTTACTGCAAAATTACTATCTGATCAAGTGGCTCAGAAGGAGACTACAGGCAAAGTAAAGGTGTCTGTTGTTCAGTGACTGGAATGGATATCTGAAAGAGGAAAATCGCAGCTTTCTGTCCTTGCACCGGGGACTGTACGTTGTATGTTATGGATTAAAGGATGATATTATGTGTTAAATAATGACTTATCAAAATGCTCGTCAACAAATTGAAATTTGGGTTGCATGCTCGATCGGGTTCACATTGAAATATAGACCAGAGCTTAACTTCTGGGTTAGTTCTGATTTAGGCAGTGAGCTGCACAGTCTTGTCACTGAAGTAGCTGTAGGGATTGCCCAGAGGTGTGACCTTAGATATTCTAGCATCTTGGAGGTACGAAAGAAGAGCTTACCTAATTCTGGCTTAGACAGCAAATAACTGAGGTACTTCTGAATTGCAGTTTTGATTGTCAATGTCACGTTTCCACTTGAAGTTTTATAAACCTTTAGCATTTAGAGGATGAAATAATACCACATCCTACTATTTCTGCCTTCTCTAACTAGGCTGAGAAGGCAACAGTCTGTGGTAAACTGCATTCTGGCAGAAGTATTGATGATCATGTGGTAGTTGGTTGAAAACCCTTTTTAATGTCTCTGCATTGTAATAAGCAGCCATAGATTCAGTAGTGAATCTATCCTTTTAAATTAAAAAGGAAGTGTATTGCTTCTGCAGATGTGTTATTCTCTGTCTCCATGCGTACAGGAAGCAAATTTTATATCTGTTTCTATAATGATTGAAGTGATTCCTGTGCATAATATCAGTGTGCACATATTAGCATTCACAAGCATATGCGTACAGATAGTAAAGTGCTTCAGAATGTTTCAGAATAAAATATATGTTACTAATGTGTTGCCAGTAATGACTTTGTCTCCTAATGGCATTTGTAAAGTGCTCGTATTTAAGCACTGTCTTTAGTTTTCCATTGTGATTAAACTAGGTGGCCATTTAACTTCGAAATGGCACAGTGTTAATGCTCAGCACTATTTATTATCAAAATATGCATATGCATGTTTAGCTATAAGTGCTGAAGTACTGTATTTAATTCTTGTAATGTGGAACCTGGAATTTGATCAGAGCTAAAATCTTGAATGCAGCCTCTGATTTTGATTAGTCGCACTTACACGCTGAGGTAGAGACATTTCGTCTTACATGATCAACATTTTAACTCCATTTGGTATAAAGGTAGAATATTTTTTCCTTGCATAAAATCCTGGTAAATCAGATAAGAATTGATTATTTATGTTGGTTTAATGAAGTAAGATAGTTGATTTCTGACTAATGCATTGGAAAGTATTTATGTAATAGAGAGTCCTGCCATCATAAATCACTTTGCGGTGAGTGCAACAATTTTTTTTATTGGAGGTCACCAAAGTCAGTTGCAAAATCAATTCAAATCAAATCACACGGCTGCAGTATACATCAGAAGATTGCAGTGGATTAATACACTTATGTATTTGCTCACCATACACGCCTAAATTAAATATTAGCTGTTTACATGAAGATGAAGTCACCTTGCATTAGAGCCCATTAATATGATTTTATGCCAGGCAGCCCAGGTACAAGCTGGGGTTTACATTTTAAAAAGTAATCTGTTCTTTGGCCTAAGAATACGTTGCTCATGTTTTTTTCCATTGTGAGACCAGGATTCAGTGTTGAAAATATGTTGAATTGCTTTCACACTTAAACTATTTCTTTCGCCAAGAAAGTTCTGATTTGAACTTTTAAATGACACCTTTTCATGCAGTCTATAGTAATACTCATGGAGAAGAATTGCTGCAATGGGTTTTGTGGAAACCATTTCTGCTACCTCCACAGCTCAAGTTCAGACCTACTATCCCATGTTTGTATTTATTTTTTCAGAGGCTGGCACTAGGATGCGTTGCTCATAGACATACAATACTGGCTCTTTGGTTTAATTTTTTTTTTTTTCATTAAAAAGACTGAAATTGAAACTTCCTCCTTATAATTCTAAGGGAAATGTTTTTTAAAAGTCTGTTTCTTCTGATATTCTTCTTACCTTCAGGAAAAATAAACAGACACTTATTACTCAATCTGTCCAAGAAATAGGATTGTCATGTATATTTTCCTTTTCTTCTCTCATTTATCTCTTTGTAGATGGTATTAATCGATGTCAATTATTAAATAAGTAATAATTGGAAGATTTTAGAGCTGCTAGCTTGAAATTTAAGTTTCTTGTGTCTTCCTGAACTCAAGAGTCCAAATGTGATCCTTTGAAAAGTAGCAAGGTAGAAGAAAGGAACACCTGTGTGACTGATTTATATCCTAAAGCATCTTGCAGTTAGAACTAACTCCGAAGTATTGGTGAATGGCAAAGGACATGGGACACAAAGTGGGAAACCTCTGAGTAAAACAATAGAAAAGTCAAAACACCATCTCTTCAGCAGCAGAAATACCACTTAGTGTGATACTCTAATGGAGAGGACTTCCTCTAATATTTATGAGCATCTACTATGCAGAGTATGCCCCAACATTCCTATATGTGCAGGAAGGAGTCAATTTATGCACTGCATTCTGTTTACCACCATGAAGCATTACATCGGTGTTAAGGGTGAAAACTCCATCTTGGAGCTGAACGGCAAAAGCGGCTGCATTATCCGCATTGATCAGCACTGGCGCAGAATTAAACCCCTGACTACTTCCATGCTGTTTTCCATAAACTTGCTGAAAATGAAGGTAAATGGGTACTGTTACAATGCATAAGTACTGGAAGCAATCTATTATGTAAGGTGTTATTTGATTGAAATAAACCTGAGGAAAGAACCAACCTGATCAAGCACCTTTACTGTGGCAGTAAGCACCCTCAGAGCCACAGCATAAGAATAATGTGGCTATATTGAAGTGGGTCCAGAGGATGGCTACAAGGATGACCAGAGGACTGGAGCACCTTTCCTGGAGAGACAGATTGAGGGAGCTGGGTTTGTTTAGCCTGGAGAAGAGAAGGCTCTGGAGAGATCTCATTGAAACCTTCAATACCTAAAGGGGCCTACAGTAAAGCTGGAGATTAATTTTTTTACAAGAGTATGTAGTGATAGGAAAAGGAGAAATAGCTTTAAACTGAAATAGGGGAGATTTAGATAAGATATTAGGAAGAAATTCTTTACTCACTGGGTGGTGAGGCACTGGAATAGGCTGCTTGCAGCAGCAGTGGATGCCTCATCCCTGAAGGTGCTCAAGTCCGGGCTGGATGGGGCTATGGGCAACCTGATCAAAGGGGCTGCAACCAGCCCACACCAGGGGGTTGGAACTGAATGGTCTTCAAGGTACTTTCTGTCCCAAGCCATTCTATAGTTCTGTGATTCCATGAAGTGATTTGCAGCTACATAGCGTCATGGATTTACCACCTGGCATACTTCTGTTGCCACCGCTAATGACAAATAAGTGGCCCCCAGCATGTATACTGGCTGTACTGAATCACTGCTCCATATATCAGTAATCTCATGGACCTTCAGAACTGTTTACTTGGTTAACAAAAAGGTTTCTGAATAGGTAGCATTCTGAAGTGCTCTGTTCAAAGTACAAGCTGTAAACTCAATGGCAGGCATAATTATCATGTCAAATAGATTAACAGCCATTCAGTACATGGCCATATAACTAAAGGATGTATTTAACAAGCCAGTGATCTAAATTTAAGAGCCAGTAAAACAGCCTAAATTTAAGTCATTTCCCAGGTTCTGCAATTACAAAAAATTAATTGAACAATAGAATTGCCCCTTGGGGAATTAAATAAGACAAGAATTCAGTCTTCTTTTTCCTTACTCTTATTTATGAGTTAAGCTTTGAGCCACGTAACAAGGACAAAATCCTCTATTTACACCTGTGTCGCTACATTTTGCTCTCAACATGAAGTGATGTGAGCAATACAGAACCACTTTTCATTGGTTTGTTGCCCCTTGAGCACAGTAATACAATAAAATGGGAAGAAGTAATATAAAATTAGATGAAGAAAATTTTAAATCCATTCCTGAGACTTACAGGCTTGTATGAATTTAGCAAAATCACTTTTGTGAGGATCTGCGTATTGCCATCTATTAAAACTGTAAATACTTTGAGTTAAAATAGATTAAGCTTCATAGTAAAAAGTCTGATTTTACAATTTACGACATAGGACTGATAATGTAAGTGAACTCATAAGATGCTAAAACTTGTCACATCTGATAAATGAGGCACCTAAAAAAGGTCTCAGCACCAACATCTGATAAATGTACATTTGGTGTGTGTTTTCCGCCAATTATTGTTATCCCCTAAACTCCTGTTTCACGTGCAAATTATGATGTTCTGAAGGCCAAGAGAAAACTGTACTTAGAAATTTGCTGTTAGAAATGCTGTAACACGGAAGTAAACAAAAGGCCTACTGGGAGCTGACTAATGGAGTGTTTCCTTCCATACTTGAATACCCAATGCAATGCAGGCTGAAATCTAACTCTTGTACATCGTACAGTCAAAGACACAGTACTCAGTGCCAGAATTGACTTATGTGAAACATCCATTACGTGCAATCATATTTTCATGTTTTGCTGGAAGAGCCAAGTCTGATGTTTTCTGCTGTAAGACATTAAATTTAATGTAACTGAACTCAGTATGAAATGGGTAGTCGGTATTTCCTGTGCTAAATTTACCTCAAGTAGAAGTTACCCAGACTTAGCCTATATAATTCATTATATGAAATACTATTCAAAGTAGTGAATTTATTCTTAATCCCATCAGCTTTGTCGCTGAAGTAACACTATGATACTTGTGATGAAAACTAATTTTAAAGAAGTTTGTAAAGACTATGGTGGTAATTGCTGTGAAAATGGTAGAAAGTTTGGTAATTTTTTCCTGCAAAAGTGGATTTAATTTTTCTCACCTTCATAATATGGTTCTCTCAGGTTTATTTTGGCCTATTTAATCCCATCTGTTCTTTCTATGATAGATTTCCAAACTGGAACTCACAGAAAGAAGCAATAATTTAGCTTTTCCTCAGTGTGCAAAGCACTGCAAAACACACAGTAAAAAACATGCCAAAACATGCTGAGTTTTACTGGGTGCCAATCCTATGAATCTCTCTCTTATTAAGCTGTGAGGCTTTTTGCTGCATAAAGACTTCTGGTTTTTCTCAGAGTGAATTATCAATCCTTCTGCAATCAGTCACCAGTTAGCATACAATTATTAGAGATGATTGTTATTTCAAAGTTATATGGATATGGTTATAAGAATGGAAATTCAAAATATTCTCATTACTAGTGGTGTTGCGATATAAAGACCTAGGAAATGTGAGTTTAAATCTACAGTTGGCTTCTATTTAATCACTCTGAAACAGTTTGAAAAGTGATCTTTCCTAAGATAGAAAATGAAGTTCTCTAAAGACTCAGCCAGAGTCACTGTGCCCACCATTCCAGATAATTTACAAAGACATTGCTTGAAAGCTGGTTTGGTTTTGAGATAGGATAATTCTTAAGAAGTCTGGATACACAGGAAGTCACAGAAGAAGACAGACATTGCTATAAATAAAGAGAAACTGTGGGCTGGCATGAGGTATTTTTCTGACAAACCTCTTCCCGCAGCTTGCGATGCTGAGTGCTGACAGCTGGGCCATGTTTGGGTTTTGTCAAAGTGGACCTGGCTTTCAGGTTCTGCTTGGATTCATGTCTTTACACAAGTCTGTAATAAAGCTTGTGGTGCTTGGGACACAAGTGACTAAACAAAATCAGGTAGCCAGATATGTACTATACTGTAACAAATTCAAGATTGAAGTTGGACATGAGCAACAAAGGCAGTATAAAAAAGCCTAGTTTTCAGAAGCTCAGTATTGCAAGAAACTATGACAAAGTTTGGGGAGTAAAAAAAAAAAAATTACCTATGGAAAAAAAATGAGTATATCTGGATAATGATATTTCTAGCACTAAACATTTCAGTGTATCAGTGAGAAAGTTAGACAAAACATCTCTCTCTCCTGTTGGAGGGGAAAGCATGCTTTGTATATATAATCTTAATAAACTAAGCAGATCTAAACATTTCATGGGGAAACTAGGAGGTGATAAAAGTCATTTTTGGGGACAACCGTAAATACACATTTTGATGTTGCTTTTCAGAATACAGAGTGTATAAGGACAAAGATGTAAATAGCCAACTATGTAAATCATAAAGAAGAAAAGTGTGTCTTGGCTAACGTAAATAGGTCATCAGGTATCAGAAGGGGGGTGATCAGATAAATACTTCCCCATGTTAGTTAATGCCCCTATCTTTGCTTGTGTTTCTTTTAAATAATCATTCTCCTTTCTGAAATATCTCTCACTAGCTTTAGCCCTGTCACTGCATCACTTCTCTTAGTATGTCATTGTCCTTTCCAGTGTTGTAAGACTTATATAAATTCAGCCACATCACTGTATATTTACCAGTAATATTTGTAACGTTCTCTTTTTAGGCTCCAAAGTTTTTGCCTTCCTTTAAGCCAGTAGCTTAATTCATGTTGATCGCCTTCTTAACTTCAGAGACCGATAAAAAATTTTACATGTTGCTAGCCCTTTTTTAGTAGCAGTCATCTGAACTCTCATGTGGCCCTATCTTTATTCCCCATTTTAATCTAAAATAAGTCTCTGGATTTTTAGCACATATAAATATGGTAAATCACTTTATAAGATCTGGAAGCTATGTGTCTTCACATTACTTCCTGGGGGAGCTCTCACAGAGGGTGGCAAAGGGATTCTCTCTGTGGTGTTTCTTCTTCCCTAGCAGCTAGAAAATTCTTATATTTGCATTCTGTTTTGGTCTTGTGAGTCAGACCCTTTTTGTGCTGATGGATAGTCAATGAATGTGTTAGTGTGACACCGTAGAGCATATTCTCATTTAGTATTACAAGAGTTATACACACTTATAAAGAGAAAAATATCCTCTCATGACATCAAACATTTAGATGCAAGTCCTCAAATAGAGGATAGTGTGAGGAATGGTTTGACTATTTTATGCTTGTTAATATTTTATCAGTCTTCTGCTAGTGCAACTTATATGTTTTCCAGCACAGACTCATGTAGCCTGAGCCGTACAGTAAGGCAGGCTGAAAGCTGAGCTCAGTGGTCCATGCAAGCCCTATCAAAGATGGTGCACTGTTTTGCACAGACCAGCAGAACCCAGCCTTGGCAATCCTTGTGCAACCATCAGCCTTCAACATCAGAGACATTACTCCGTGAAAAATAGTCTCTCAAGACAGGTACAAAACAGCATTTATCAATATAAAATATATTGCAAAGATTGAGGTTTCACCTGCACTCTCACAGATGACTGTTGACTGTTCCAGATCAAATAAATTTGGAAGAGGAGGAAGCTGGGTAAGAGCTTTGAAGAGCCTTGCTGCCTGCCCCAGCACTGGGAGTGCGTTACTACCTGCCCAGCTGTAGGAAATCGATCAGAAGCATCTGTTACAAAAAAGCTTGAGTTTAAGAGATTTAGCTCCCTTAGAGATAATATGATGTGAGTAGATCAGAGGAGAAGCAAGGGTGAAGTGCCCTTTTTCAAGATTCTGAAGGTGTGTGTATTTTATTGGCCTAATAAGTTAAGTATTTTAACACTTTCCATGAAAGAGATGTTATGGATTGTTGTGTGGGTGCAATGATTTCTCTGTGCTGCAGGTGCTGGAGCCCCTTGGATTGAATGTGCTGTGTGTAGCCCTATGCTACTGTAGCTGAGGGGCTTTCAGAGCCAGCCTACAGTCTGGGCCTGGGGGACAGCCAGGCAGCATCTCGTGGAGATGCCTGTACTGGTATGGCCTCATCTGTGTGAGTTCTCTGTAAGCCAAAGTGGGATTTCTGCTATTGTGCTGAAGCCACGCATTCCTCCTTCCTTGCTCTGATGTTTCTTTTCAAAGTTTTTGGCTATGTCAGAAATGCAGCCATCAAAGAATAAGATGTATCTCCCTCTCCATAAATTCCATTAATCTGCATGTTTGAGCAGCCTAGTTGGTTCTCCCTCTGTATATCTTCTTGTATCTTCTCTGTGAAAGAGCAGACAGGATTTTTTTTCCCCCAAAGTAAGTCCCTGAAGGACATAACCAACATGTATGTACTATGTCCGAGAAAGGTGACTAAAAGGACTTGTGTTGATTTTTTAGGGGATATCTGAAATAGGTAAGGGCTGTATTACCCTGGTCATATACTTGTTTATATTCTGTCTGCCTATGTTTTAACCTGCTGTATGGGAAGGGCCAGAAACAGTGATTGAGCACCAGGTGAGATGTGAGTAACCCAGGGAGCACAGGTGCAAGCGGTGCACCTGAGTGATTGGAAGGAGTAGACAATGGGTCCACCCCTCCTCACCCCCATTTAAGGGTTAGCAGCTGAGGTAAGATCTCTTTTTGGAGATCGTGCCATTCTTGAGACTCCCCCAGCCTTCAGAAATGGTAAGCTGCTTTTTCTTGTATTGCTTTCTAAACTAAATAGCGACTAATATATTTACAAGAGTGCTCCTATCCTGGTAGAAGGTGTTATTGTGCCTTCTGTTGCTGCACACCTGTATATGATGTACATGCTGTATATAAGCATCAAGCTGTGTCTGGCCAACCGCATATCTAGCTTCTGCCTTTCCCTTACTATTAGGTTCATATCAGTTTTCAAGGTTAGTATTTATAAATTATTTACAGGTAGTTCTGTGTTTTCTATAAGCTGGTATACAAGTGTCTGCTTAGGAGTATATGTTTTTTTATATTGCTTCAAAACCATGTGAGGAGAATTAGGTCAAATGCCGTAACAACCAAGGAGGGGAAAAGGAAATGAAAACGAATCTCTATAAACGCAGACAGAAATAGACTTTGGTTTTGGTAGCAAGGAAGAACTTTTTTTTTGTTTTCTTATGGTGTTATGCCTATGTTTCTTTCTGAGAAAAGCTAGTGTTTCAATAACTGAAATACAATGTAGATACAGCAAATTGGGACACTGGATGTATGGTGTAGAGAAAGAATGCAAGAATTCAGCGAGCTTTTAATGTCTTTCAGCCCAAGAATGTTTCTTTCAAGTCTACAAACCGCTTTCTGGGAATCTTGGAGTGTTTGAGCCCTGTGTTTTGCAATGCCATCTCACATACTGGAAAGGCTTTCTACCTTCTTTATGTGCATCTTGGGAAGTTTTCAAGTCAGGCTTCTAGATCTATTCAAAAGACAATGGGGAGAGCCCTCTAATGTTAAGACTGCATGTGCTTGAAGCCTCTCACGTTTACTGGGTCTCATGAAAAGCAGTTTTGTGTTTCTGTGGTCAGATCCCATTACAAATTGTGCTTTGTGCTCTGTTTCAGATCTATGTGCAATTGGGGCAAAGCCTCAGGTTTGATACAACAAAATTAATCTCTATCTAAAGAAAACGTATTTCTCCCTTTGGGATACTATTTTGAGAGCCAGAATATAAAGCACTGACTGAACAGAACCAAGTATAGGTAGTGATAAAATGTTTCAAATACCTTCATGGGAAAGGTGCTGGAAAAAAATTTCAGTTTCCTCCTAGTGACCACTTGAGCAGGCTGCATCAGTCTCCTTTATTCAGGAAAGGAAATAGTGTACTGGTTGGAGTTGACGGGACGAGAGGGAATATTTTCAAGTTGCATCAGTGGAGGTTCTATTTGGATACTAGGAAGAATTTCTTCTCTGGTGGAGTGATTAGAGCACTGGCACAGGCTGCCCGGGGGAGGTGGTGGAATCACCGTTCTCAGAGATGTTAAGAAATGTGTAGATGTATTACTTAGGGACATGAGTTAAGGTGATAATATTGGTGGTAGATGGATGCTTGGACTAGGTGATCTTAGATGTCTTTTCCAATCTTAATGATTCTATGACAGCTCTTTCACTACACTGCTATTTAATAATGAAGAAAGGCCTGTCATGCAACTTTAAATGTTTCTCATCTTAAATAAGGTTGAACCTAGAGTTGGTTGGTTTTTTTTTTTTATTACCTCAGTTGAACAAAAGATGGCAGTTTTTTTCTGTGTGCAGGGAGGTGTACTTCATTGTCAGCTTGTGAATTTGGGTAGAAACTCACGCATCACTGCTTGCCGGTGGCTTAATATAAAAAATAAATGTACATGATGCTCTATAGGATGTCCATCATGAGAGTGCTCTTCTGTAACATGCAGCCTAAAAGCTACAGTAGCTGAAAATTTAATGTCCATTATAGTGTAGAAGACTTGCTTTCAATTAAGTTAGGTGTAGAACTTAATGAAAAGTTTAGAAGAGGACTGTTTTCTTCTTGAGTTCTCTGTAAATGTCAGAGCTACTTTGCAAGCCTATGACTGGGAGCTAGTAGAATCCTGTTCCTTCCAGAATCTCCTTTTCCAAACATGCTTGTGGCTCACTTTGTTTTTTCCTTTCAATTGTTTAGTCCTTAGGAATCAAATTCTGAAGTAGATTCCTGTCTGTATCTTCTAGAACTGTACGTGTATGAACTCCTCATTTCCATTAACATTTGCTCACTAACTGATATTTCAGTTTTTACAGTTACTACAACAGCATATAATAAATTCTTAAAGAAGAACAAATACAATTTCTGAATGCACAAAATGTCTACAAGTATGTTGCATGCTGTGACAGGCTGAAGTACCAACACCAGCCTAGTATTATCTGTTCCACCTCTTACAATAAGCAGGAATAGCCAAAAGATTATCCTATAAATGTGTTCCTGATGTGATTTGGGTTGTAGTATACTAACTAGATTATGCAGACACGTCAAGCTGATTAAAGTCTATGGTAATACTTGACCAAATGCATATTAAACAATCTAAAATATGTATAGTATAGTCACTGGACCTTGGTTCTTCCCTCTATTTTCCCTGTGGAACTGTTCCTAGCTGTTGTAGCTGTAGTTAGAATCCTGAGCAGGATCAAATCTGTCTGTTTTTTTATTTAGTGTCAGGATTGTAATTAACTCTCACGTTGCTGGACCTATGTGAAGTCTCCTGTTAGCCCCACCCTGCAAATCTTTATCAAATGAACATATGAGTCATCTTTATGGTGTCTTTTTGGGCACCTCAGTACAGAAAGGACATTGAGGTTCTGGAGCATGTCCAAAGAAGGGCAACAAGGCTTGTGAAGGGCTTGGTGAATATGCCCTACGAGGAGCAACTGAAGGAACTGGGGCTGTTTAGTCTGGGGAAAAGGAGGCTGAGGGGATACCTTATTGCTCTCTTCAAATACCTGAAAGGTGCTTACAGTGAGAGCAGCGTTCATAGAATCACGGGGTTGGAAAGGACCTACAAAATGATCTCGTCCAACTGTCCTCCCATTACCATTGCTACCACAAGCCACTAAACCATATCTCGTAGCTCCTCATACAGACACCTCTTGAATACTGCCAGGGATGGCGACTCCACCACCTCCCTGGGCAAGCTGTTTCAGTGCCCGAACACTCTCTGAGAGAAGTAGTTTTTCCTTATGTCCAATTTAAATCTCCTCTGGCACAATTTGTGGCC
>PPHD01007069.1:0-13821 GCA_002909625.1 Bambusicola thoracicus
TTCTTTCTTTCTTTCTTTCTTTTTTTTTTTGACTGAAACAAGCAAACTAAACTATCTACTCTTGAAAACTATTTGGGCTTGAATTATGAAGGGCACAGTTTACAGGTAACCTCAAATCAGATTTTGTGATATTATTTGTGAAGTGTGCTGATCTCAGTGGCGTGGTAGTACTGCTTCCAGTTTGAATGAGTTTCCTATCTGACTCTTTTCCTCTTAAAATAATGCCTCACACTTTTTATATACTGCTGTGCAAGTGAACCTATCTACATACTGACTAAACTTCCCAGGTTATTAGAACATAATTTGTGGCAATGTGGACCAGTTTGCAGCTTTATGTTTTAACAGCTTTATTTTTGTCTGAAGACAGAAATATCTGAACTGCTAGAGAAGAGCTGCTGCTGGAAGCTGGTGAGGCTGCTTGTTTTCCTTTTGCAACTGATTGGGATATTCAGTTTTTGTTCAACAAAGGATGGATACTCTTTTATGGAATTCCACGCAGATGCTTTGTCATATTTCAGTACAATAACTTCAGTAACCTGGCAGTGAGGAGGGAATCCTTGTGAGGCTTTCTTTGGGCTGGGAAAGAGGTTCCCTGTTGGTTCGTAGGAGAAAAAGCAGAGTAAGCTGGTGCAAATGATATGTGTGCATGCAATTTCTCTGGGATAGCCAGAAACTTTATTTATTGACATTAAATAGTTTCAGCTTCTTGGGGATGCACCTTTCCATCATAATTTTTTAAGAAATTATTGAAGATTAAATAAGGCAATTTATTGGTTTTAACTGTAATTGGAAGGCAGAGAGAGAGTACTAGTTCAGGTTTCTGCTGACAAAGGACTTAAAGATGCAATTGCAATTCTAAATAATTATTTTGTATTTACTTTCCTCATTTTTAGTTTAATAAATATACAGCTATAAATCTCTGGATTACATAAAATGCCATTAAGTCCAAATATACCTTTTGAACATTTACCTGCAAAGAAATTTCCTTTTCCATGCCTGTGTAACATGGCTTGTTCAGTTAAGGAAAATATCCAAGGAAAATTGAGTATTTCCTTTAACTTTATAGGTCAACAATTATTTCACATTTTATAAGCTCATGGGTAAAACTGTTGTTCAGAATGGAGGATTATTCTTCTAGAATCTTATGATATTCATATCTGAACAATGCATGTCAAAGCTCTGCAGCTGGTCTCAGTTTCAGCAGTGCTGTGTTAAAAGTGTTTTCTCAAATGGGTGAGATTCAGAACTTTACAGATCAACGTCAACACCCTGATTTCTTTCAGAAAGTAATACAGATATGATGTTGTCAGCCAAGAACTGGCAATGACTTGTTTTTTTTCTGAAGCTAATTTCTCCAGACAGACAGGTAGCTGCGTGTCACACCTCCTGAAGCTTTTGTGTGGGATCTCTCAGTGAGGTCTGTGTTAGATGTGCTGTAGCAGTCAATTACTGAGGTTATGGAAAATCTAGTGAGATACCTCCTCAAGAAAAGTGGTGAGAGGCACTACAAAAGGGCTAAATGTTTTTTCTCTTGAGACCATAATGTCTAGTTGCAGGAAAAAAGTCTCCATCCCTTGTTTTTTGATAAATATTTTACACAACTCCTGAAGTTCAACCCAAGGAGAAACTCTTACAGTGCTTTCTACAGTCTCAGTGGCAGTGTTTTATCAATATATATATTTTTAATGTTTAGAAAAGTGTCAAGACACTGTGTTCTGTTATTCAGATAGGCAATATCTTGAGCATGTATTTTCTACTCATTTGACAAAAATGGCTCCTGTACTGTCAAGCTGTCTTCCATGGAACTAATGGATGGGTATAGGTAATATAATACTAATATGAAAAACTTCTAGCTTTGAAGATGGTTTGGTTTGTATCATATTACCAAAAAAAAGGTGTTGGGGAGAGGTAGAAAAATAGAAGATATTTCTTCCAATTCCTTTCATATGTAGATTTACTGAAACATCCATAACCCTTGGCAGATTCCACGGAACACAATAAAATGGACTTACAAACAGAACTGTTAGTTATGAATTCCAGGTTCATAGATGTAGCCAGTAGACAACTCTTAAAATATTTTCTACAGTAGACAGAAATATGCAGAACTGACTCTTCTGCATTTTCATCAACCAGTGGTCTTGAAACCACGCTACTATAGATAGAGTTTTGCACTGTTATTCACCACCACAGTATCTAACATGGGACCAGAACTGTCAAGAGGATGCAGGTGATAAAGGATTCCCAAATACACCAGACCCAGTCTGACAAGATTACGCTTACTGGTAGATCACTCAGCTGTAATTGGTTTACATTCTTGGGAAACACTGCTTCTCTTAACAAAATTTCATTCAGAGATGCAGATAGGCTGTTCCCCAAGTGTAAGGTCTAGCGGGAGTAACATGATTTTTATTAAGTCCCAAACTTCTTTCTGAAACACCTGACACAGTACCCTAAGTAGCTACTAGAACATATATGAAATTTGGGTAATTTGGGGCCTTTTAGTTTTTTTTAATTTCTTTTATTTCTTTGAAGATGCTTTGCATTTAAGATTCTAAGGACAAATGGAATTGTTTTATCTGGAATTTGGACTTACAATAATAAAAAACTGTTACTTTTTAAAAGCAGTTAAATTAATAAAAATGTATTGTAGTTTAAACATGTAGTACATGTTATCATTTAAGCAATGATAGTTAGCTTAAATGCTCAGTTATTGCTTAAAAGCTTAGTTGTTTATGTGAATTGTTGTAATACCAATCTTACATTTCCCAGTAGATTTGGATGTCTCATCTGCAGGTGTTGGTATTGCTGCTTTAATATGGCAACATACTGATTTTTTTTTAATGCTAGAAATAGTGAGCTATATGACAAAACACTGTTCAAAATTACAACCGAAAACCTACAGTATAAAGGTTCTGGTGTTCGGTAAAATCTGTGAATAGTAGTCTAAGGGGAGGGTGATAGACTACTGGTTAAAAATCTGTTAACAAAATCGCAGCAGCAAAACCAGCTACAATAAGTTCTGATGTTAAGAAAGTTTTTATTAATATGTGTTACTAATTTCTGTTCTGACTTCAGACCTAAGGATTTGCTGAAACTGTGTGTAGTACAGACAATCAGGTATGAACTGTCTGAGTTAAGTTATACTACATTTAAGACAGTCTGTGGCTTTGGCATTTAAATGAGCTTATCTGTGATAATTCAAGATAGTGTGATATTAAAAAGCTGAAAAATGTAACACTAATCTAAAAATCAAGTTAGCTTCTAATCCAACAATAAAAAATGTATGGCTGTATAAACTGAGACTAAATTTGGCATTGTGTTTTCTTCTTTCTCTCATTTTCAAATACACAGCTTGTTTATCTAACACAGCTGCCTTCCTGTAATTTGCTTGAGGTTTATGCCTCAGGCTTCATCATTCTGTTTGTGAATCCATTGCACAGACATATTGATGCCTCAGTTGATGGTAACGGTTCATTTTTCACCTGTAATGCATTAGTCTGAAGAATCTCTTCAGGGAAAACGAACTAGAGTCTATAATTTGTATTAAATACAAGTGGAGAGATGTACTGTACAGCTATTCTGTTCTGTAGAGGGAAAATGTTTACTTGCAAATGGATTTAAAGTATATTCTTTCTTTTTCTTGTAATCCACCAAGAAAAAGGTTTGCTGCTTTGGACCATATGCACATGGACCAAAAGTCCATATGCATATGCATATAAGCTGGAGTCCATGTGAACCTACTGACTGGGATCTCTAGGGAGCAGAAGAAGGTGATACACTGCTGTAAACTGTCCTGGATTCCAGCTGTGTCCATTTAATTAATTTGAGTCTGGCTTTGGAGACAGAGCTGCTTTCGGAAGCTAATGACACTGGCTGATTTAATCCATAAATTCCTTGGAATATTCTTTATTAGCCTTTAATAAAACCTGATTGTTTTAGTAAGGGAATGTCAGTTGTTTCTGAGGTGCACTAACATACCACATGAGCTAAGCATACTAAGGTAGTCCTATAGTCACAGGTCTGTGACTCCACTACGAAACTACAAGATGCAATGGAGACCTCCAGCAGACTGTATGGACAGCTTGGCAGCAGGGAGGAGGGGGAGCTTACCGCTGCAGCAGGGCTCCCAGAAGCATGCCAAAGATTCAATACAAAGCAGAAAGCAAGCTGGGTAAATCTTAGAGGTTGTCTGAATTTATGTTAGTTAAAGTTTTCACTTTCTTCTGAAGCACGTTGAATCATATTTATGGTCACTAAGAAACCTGGTTTTAGAGGATGTCAGGCTTTTAAAATAGAGCCTATAAGATAAAAATTCCTAAACCACCACTATGATAGATCTCAAAGAAAACAGACATATATTCACAAACTTTATATACCACTATTTTCTGTAGTTTAAATATTTAATTTGTAGTAGATGCTGAGTAAATTTTTAGGCCACAGTTTTCTCAAGAAGATACCCAGTGTATATTCTTTCACATGTCATTTTCATTTCAAGTGTGTGGAATAAGAGAAATCTATTTAACTACTAAGTTTCACCCAGTGTATAGAAGTCTAGATAACATACTAGCTATTTGAGTAAATATGAAAGTACTGTCATTCCTTTCCTTTGAATCAGTGCTGTTTTCTTATTCTGCAGGTACTTTGACAGCTGATTCTCTTTCACCAACTTGTTACTGAACTCCTAGTAGTAACTTTCCAGTTTAAGCAACTAGGGAGGTTAATGATGAAGTGATAAATATCACCCAATTCTTCAGTTTACAGCATTTTGGAACTGCGTGGCTGCTTTGGCCCAACCTCTTCCCTCCCAGCACATAGTTGTGTGTAGGAAGTGACTTGTTGACCTTTGATAGTTGTGGGAGTGGTTTAATTTGGGTGTAGTTTGTTGGCCCTTTCTCATCAATACATATTTGGGCTTTTACCTTCCCTTCTAAGGTCTGTGATTTTAGAGGAGAAGTAATCTGCTAGCTGCTCAGTATTCTTGTGAGTACCAGACTGGTCTCCATTTGTACATTTTCTAGTTCAGTTTTAGGTGTCCTAAAGAATGAAGCTCTCTGTCTCCACTGGGGGGCATTTGCAAAGTCTCGTAGATCGTACTGCCAGGAAGTTTTTCCTGCTATTCATTTTAGATTTCCTCCTTCTCTATTTCATTCCATTACCCCTGGTTTATGCTTCCTGTACTTTCCAAATATTTCCTTCCTCTTCTGTTTGTTTATACTTGCAGAAATCATTCCAGCCCACAGTTATTATCCTACTACTATAGCCATGTTCACCTCTTTTAACCTTCCATTGTATCAGTTGAATCAGGTCTTTCAACAGTCTGTTTATTTCTCTGAGTTATTTCACATTTGAGAATATCCTTTCAATAATTAGATTCTCAATACTTTTTATTTTGTATGACTGTATTTTGAAATACCTGCAATTCACAGAGCACAGAATCAGCTTAAAAGTTGTCAGCCGCTGCTGAAATGACTATATTACTTGCTGATTTCTGTTGCAAGGTATTTACCATTAGAGTATGTACACTAATGCAGAATGTCTAAGGCATGCATAAGCATTGTGTAAATATGTGTTTACCAATGAACACTGCCAAATTCAGATATGCCTGTATTCAGAGAGTAGAATATTATCCTGATGACCTGTGCCATAAAGTCACATGCAGACCAACTCTTGTACATCCTGTGAATCTGTGAATGATGTGGCTTTATTATGGTCTCAACTTGCAGAGTTTCCATTACTAAGCACTTCTCTGAAGAATGCTTTTTGATAGGTGCTTTTTTTGCAAAAATTTATGATAGTTGCAGTACAGTGAGTGTATCCCAGCCCTCTCTCACTCCCATACATGTGAATTATTAGTTAGCCTTCCAGTATGTGTAATCTCTGCGGACAGCTGTGGTCAAATCTTGGTTATACTCCAAGCCAGAGTGGTATGGCATGTGAAAATAGAACTTTTGCATCGTCCATTTGCTCTTAATAGTTAGTACATGAGGGCTTATGCCTGGTCAGTTTAATCCCTGTTATTGTGGGACTTAGGGTGGTTTGAAGCAAGCTGATCTATGCTGCATCCAGAAAGAAATAAAGCTCACCAAAAGGTAGCGCTACTAAATATGTAATGCTTATCTGAGGAGAGCTTTTCTGTCAGATGAAAATATCTCATAGGAATTCACAGGCTTATTAAAGCAGGACATTCTAGTATGCAGTACTACAGTGACAGGCGTTCTGGAAACCCCTATAGTAGGTAGGTAGGTGCCTTAAACACAATATGTATGTTTCACAAGCAATTCTTTTGGTTTTGTTTTGTAGCCTAACAGCAGTGGTCAAGTAGTAGGGAAAGTGCCTGGCCATTTTACTCCAGTTTTGGCACCCTCTCCCCATCACAGTGCGGTGCGACCTGTGACCCTGACCATGACAGATACTAAGCCCATCACTACATCCACTGAAGGTGAGGCATCTTCACCTACAGCAACCAGTAAGTATTTCTCTAGGAAACAAAAAATGTCCATCAAAGATTAAAAAATACCAAATTGAGGCCAGAAAAAAGGCGCCTTTTCCTACTATTTGACCAAGTGGATGCTCATCATTTACATGGAGAGCAAATATGTGATCTGACTGCAAGCTTTTCCACTCCAAATTTCAACCAATGCATCATGTTGCATGAACTTATATTTGTGACAAGGCAAACAAAATGAAAAGGGAAAGCCTGCATATTTGACCACTATTCAAGAAAAAGAAAACATGATAGTTCATTTAAGGTGGATGTTGTAATGACACTGAAAAGCACACCCAGACAGCAAGGCTTTACAATGATCCGCAGATGGAATTCCAAACATGGATTGGATGATTTGATCCTCAATGGGCTTTCCTACAGAAATCTACCCTTTTTACAATGCATACCGAATCCGAGCTATGAGAGTTGCATACTGATATAGGTTGTGTCAATTTTAGCAAAAATAAATGACATGGAAAAAGAAAATTTTCATTTCTTTTCATTGTTCAAGTGGATAGTTGATCCCCTGTTCTTTTCATTTATTTGAAAAGCAAAAAGCTTTCAAGTTTTATGCTCGTCTTACTGTATATTCAGGACCAGATTACTTACCCTACTTTCTTCAATGGAACTGCAGTTTTGGAAATAACAAAGATATTACTAGGCAATGGGTAATTTTTTTTTCTCTTTTTACTATTCATCTTATTCTTTTACTTATCTTTTGCATATCTATTTTCGTTGAACTTTTCTTCAGACTGGAGATATGTTACCAGTACTTACTAGATGTGAAAATTTTTAGGAGTCACTTCTCATCAACTTGGAAGAAACCTCATTTGTTAAAAATAAGAATCTCTTTAGGACCAATTACATTTAACTGTCTTGCTTTAGAAACATTTAGTTTTTGAACTGTGATTCTATTCCAGAACTGTTGGATTGGCATTAACTGAGACCACAAAATCCTCTTTTGTTTTTAAAGAATATATAGTACCTCAAACCACCTCATTAGAACATGGAGCAGAAACAGCACTCAAATGCACGAGTGGCAAGATTTAAAGGAGTAAAAATGGTTATGCTTTTATCATAAAAATATAGTGGTAAATCTTGGACAAACTGCTGCCTACCTGTAAACATATATGGATAGATTTGTGTCAGTGTTTTAGGTATTCTTTTAACATACCAGAAAGTTTCTTAAAAGAGTTTAGTGGTACAGTGTATCTGTACCTTTTTTGGTGTCATATGGTGCAGTTCTTGTGGTTCTTGAGAAGAACTGGTTTTAGCAGCAAACATGAGGTTGTTGGTGCAAATTTTTGGTGCAGAATAGGTGGGAATATAACAGGTTCATACATCATTTCAACTATTCAAAATTTCATCCTCCTTCCTGTTTGACATAGTTGTGGGTGGACCAAGTTTCGGTCTCAGATGAGGTCAGAATCTCTAATACATAACGTAAAGAGAATAAATACAGTGTCAGATATGCATTGGGGTGCTTTCTGGTAGTCTGACCATAATAATGATTGTTAGGAGAAAGCAATCCTAATCTGTTCATTAACTGTTGTCCTACTACTAAAGGAAAAATTTTGATTGTATTTTGAAATTGAGTTTGTATCCAGTTTTGCTTGAATTTCATTGGAACTTTGGCTCACAAATTACCCTGTGAACATTAGGAAATCTCTCCTTGGATAGCTGAAATACGGCCTTTTCTTGCTTCCACAACAGCACCTCAGCAAATTTTTTGCTTAAAGATCCAATGTCTGTCACAACAGGTTAGAAGTAGCAATAATAAAGTGTACACATTTTATCAGAATGTGCCAGTTCTGCACAAAATGGCATGCTCATGCTACATATTCAGAGTGCTATGATTCTGAGAGCAGCGCAATTGTGTTCCTACTTGTTAAACCCTACTGAAACTCGTTTGATGACTGACAGAGAAAAATAAGTGAAGGAACATGGCTTGCTGAAGGAGAAAATAGCAAAAATGAGGGATCATATTCTGCTGGTACAAAAATTATGAATGAATCTATACAGACTGCATTATCAACCTCAACTTACCTGCCACTGGGAGTGTTAAAGTGTTAATTTAGTGGAAAGACTCATCCCAAAGTTTGTTTCAAGGCATAATTTTACCTTTATTTGCAATATGTTATTGATATTTTTAAAACATGTAAGTATAAATAAAACATATACTTGGCCTGCAAGTTTTTATAATTAGTGTGATGAAAATAAAATGACCAATAATTAACACTGCTTTTCATTCTGAAGCGCAACAGCAGAATTGCTTTGATAATGTTTGAAAATACTATCAAATTTATAATATTTTTATAAGCTCTGATAATATTTGAGGAGTGCTATGACCTCCACCATAATGTCCTTCTAAGTATCTGACTCATTTTTATGATGGTTTTCCAGGACAGCCTTTTTTTTAATATAAGAAGTCTTTATTTATTTAATTATTTTTAAATGTCAGATATCATTTTCTTGTAATTGCCATGTAACTTTAATACAAACTGGAGCATTTAAGTATGCCCATCTAGATCCTCCCTGGCATACTTCTGTACATCTGTTCAATTTTATTAGTTCTGCTTTGTCTGCCAACAAGTTTCCAGGCTATTATGCTGTGATATGCAGTGTGAACTTCTCCTTATGAGTAAGTGGAGTAAGATCACCAGCCCCATTTTTTAAGCACCACCAAAAGCCACGAGAAGATAATGGCTTTTAGGGACTGCTATTAGACCAGACAGGAATGTGATCTACAGGTGAAGGATCATAGCACCTACCATCCTGTTCTCCCCACAAAGGGATTTCCTTAAGCTTTTGTAGCACAGAAGGAACAAACTTCCTTAAATTGTCTTGCTGGGAAAATTTTTCCTGATGCATAAAGGAGTTGAATATTTAATATGATATTGCACAGTAAAAGTTATCTACCATCTCATGGAACTGCTAATGAGATTGCACCTTTTCTCCAAAGGACTGTAAAGAGTAATTTCAAGTCAAACTGATTTTTTTTTTTTTTAAATTTTTTTTGTCCTCTAACATTTTGTAAAGGACAACGACACATAGGCTAATATTTACTTTTTTCTCACAACATTAAAATCTTAATGATTTCACTGGTGCCTTAGACTGGTGTAATGGAAACGAGAACCAGACCTGCAATTCTTGCAAATATATGTATCATTTAATTGGCTTACAAAACAATAATATGTGTTAATCTGACGAACTTTTATTTAACAAGAGTCAACACTATGATTTATGAATGCAGCTTCCATTGAAGTTTGTAGGAATTTGCACATCCCTCTGACCATGGTCCAACTTTTCTTTTGCATTCTATTAAAGCCTAAGTGAAGGAAAAAATAGACACATCCTATATGTTGCAAAATCATAACTCTGGATATTTGTACTATACCTGCACAGGGTAATAGCTATGATAGGTTGGTATTTTTATCAATCTGTTTTGTTCTTCCTTAATCAGCCTACACAGCTTCAGGCACATCCCAAGCCAATCGATATGTGGGACTAAGCCCAAGAGACCCATCCTTCCTACACCAGCAACAGGTGGGCAAGTTTCACATAGGTGTAACAATATAGAGAAGTTTTTGCAATATTACCTTTCTACTTATTACCTTGCCACTGTTATCTTGGATTAGAATGGAAACTTAAATTTTTCAGTATTTATCGTCTGAAGATGCAGTTTATTCAAACCAATTCTGAATCACTTCAGAAACATGAATTTAGCTTATGCTTCATTTCATAGATTTGTGCCATCTTAAGGAACTTTCAATCATATTTCTTCCAAATGCTGCATTTTTTCAGAGCTCATACATGTAATCTTTGATTGAATTTTAGGAATGAGAATTAGATATATAAGGAGCAAATAATCATTTCAAATCAATTAAAATTAAGAAAAAATTCCAAACAGAATAGTCCTATTTACTATTTTCAAGCTGTATTGTAAGCATTTTCCAGAAGTTTAGGGCAACATTTCTTCATTTTATTTCTAGAAAATTAAATATGAACCCAAATTATCAGTACAACACATAACAGTTTCCAGTTTAATAAGTTTACATTTGTCTGCAGATCTTGAATGTGATAAAAACATGGCTTTGTTCTAGTTTCTTATATCATTTTTTTTTCAGGAAGCACTTTAAATTTCACATCTCGTTAACGCTGCAGATTTAATGCAAATGAAGTGGTTATCCAAACTGTGAAAATATACAGCCAAGATTAATGATAGTTTACAAACAAAATATCTGCAGTCAATTTCAAGGCCATGCATATACAGAAATCCTACACTGCTAATAACAGGAATAAATTTCAACACCTTAGATCATCACTGTATTTTTTGGTGTGTGTTTGTGTTGCTCCTGTATCTTAGCAGGAGAGGAGTTAGAAATTAGCAGCATTTAAAATGTTACAAGGAAAAAAAGTGAATGTGGCAATAAAAATGGAGCTGTTAAATGGCCCTTGGTCTTTTCTATGATTGCCATGATGTGTGCTTCACCTGGTACTCCCTCCCACTTCCCAGTCTCAGGGCAAGGTAGTAGTATGGCTGCTCTAGAGTTCACCACATGTAAAGTTCTCAGAAAATCATAAAGATTATATTCAAGACAGTTGACACATTGCCAACTTCTTTGTTAATCACCAAGATCTCCCTGGAAACACCTGTACGCATTTATGAAAATATAAAATCAAATGTTTTTTGCCATCAGTTGTTTCACTGATGTATTGTTTTCTTTAAAGATCACTGCATTATGAAATCTCTTATACTTAATACAGCGTGATTATTTTTGAAGATATACAGTGTCATTATATATAGTTTATTTGACACACACACAAGATCTCTTTTTAAACAGTGCATTGTTATTTCTGGATTTTTTTTTTTTATGTGATATTTTACGGAGTATCCTTTGAAGAGTCTCTGACACCCAGTTAGTTTGCACAATTAGCTTCTTTTCCACATACATTTATAGAGAATTTTCTTTTTCTAAAATTCACTACCTCTTAAATCTACTCCACCTTCTTCCAGGTTCACTGAAAGAATTACAGACTTCTTCTCACTTGTCTAGAAGTTGGTCGCAGAACACTTAATTTTCTGTTGGCTGAGATTATTGCATGTACATTATATAATGCTTATTTCATGTGTCCTACATATTTTAGGCTTTGTGTAGACTGAAATAAATTTGGAAATTTTAGCAGCACCTCAGGAACGTAAATGTGAGGGCAAGCACTGTTCTTAGTGTTCACATACACTATATCTTATTCTCCTTTTCTTGGTAAAATGTATGGCCAAATGACTTAGGTGAAAGATGAAAATAAGTCAGGTCTCAGACACAGTTCATAAACACTGTGTGAAACCAGTGTTCTCCATTCTGAATTATGTTCCTTCATACTCTTGCCATATTAATTCCAAAACATCAGTTGGTGACCAGTAGATTGAAAAAAATTGTGTTATGGTTTCGCTTTTGTTATGATTTCTTTATTCTTTTGTAATTTACACAACAATGAATATTGGTGTACATTTGCCTGAATGTGTTTGGTGTATGTGTGTGCGAATGGTTACACACATGAATGTGTAGAAAATTAGGGAATTGTGTGCACTGCCTTAAACCAACTGAAAGAAGAGACTGCTTTAACAATAAAGCTTTTCCAAGTGTGTAAGTGCAAGCATGTAAATGCATATAGGTCACCTTCACCCACTTAAATCCTAAAGAGATCTCAAAGATGATGATGCCATATATGTTTATTACCCAGAAAGTGTGGTACAGCACTGAAATTGTCAAAACTTCAATAGAGTAAAGGTTATCCCTTGTGAGGCAGGAATTAGATTGATTTACTCTGTCCTTTCATTACCTTACAACAGTTTAAAAGAGACCACTCTTCCTGTGGCCAGTTTTAAATGCATTTGCTTTAAAACAGCTCATGATGAATGGAAAGGAAAATCAAGAGGTACATGAAATAAAGGCAATCAATCATTTTGTATTAGCTGAGAGAAATTCTAAATTAGAAAGGCAATGGTTTTAGTTCCAGAGAGGTCCTTTAAGCATTCACCATACCCTGTAACATACACTGACCCTTCAAGAATAAATATTGTCACCACTACATTTTATACTTCATTGGAGGAGTCTTTATGGAGATTTATTCTCTCTGGTTATGAGAAATATTGGCATCTACTCTGGAATACCTTTCTGTTATTGTTAAAAAGAACCAGGATGTAGCCTATACATATATACATAGCCTATAATATTAAGAAGTTACATATACAATTTGTAGTGTACTTAACGCAGAGCATTTTGGCAAAGTGGTAGTTTGCTAGAACTTCTCATAAATGACTTATAGTACAACTACCTGGAATAATTGCATTTAGATGGGAAGTACTAATTACAGTTTTGAAAGATGTAGTGACACCTATGGAAGCAAGTTTCTTTTAGTGATCTGGATACCTTGAAAGTATGCTGTTGCATGCATTACCTAGCATGCTGTGTTAATCGGGAAGACATGCATCTAATAAGAATTTGTAACTCCGCAGATTGATTTCTGGTGTATTTACTGGTAGGTCTTCCTGCTACCTGACTTGAAATGCCAGATATTTCTATATGTTGACATTAATAGGTACAAAACAATTATCCTGCTCAAGTGGCAGCTACAAAGTTCTATTGGTGTTAGCATTTTATTATCACTATTTATGACAGCTCCCCCAAAGTGTCTATTATAAATCATCAGTGACCACTTGCTTTGCTTTCCTCAATTCAGCATCAGCTTCTGAGTATTGTCAAGTGTTAATAATGCAGTTGTAGGGAGAGATTCCTAGTGAGGGGAAAGGAAGTGACAGGAACCATAACTGAGTCAGACCATTTTCCTTAATTTTGCTTTTGGTGGTTGGTGGGGTTATTTGATGAAAGTGAATCTAGTGCTCAGTGTTCATCATCTTTGCTGAGAAACATCGTAACTGAAGTATTCATAAAGGAAAGGCTGGATAATCTTCACAATGGTATGGGAGCATCTTCTCCCACCCCATTCTTTCTTTGTTTTTCTCACTGTTTACCTGTTTATCTACTGAGGATCTACAGTTCCTAAGTTAGAGGAAGAACCAACAAAATGAGGTAGTTCAGTCAGTTCAGACTATAGATGCTCAGCTACCGGTTGATGTTGTTTCTGGCTCTAAACCTAGAATGCTGCCAAAAACAGTAGTCATGGACTTTACCTGTGAATACAACATTAAGAGATGGGTGGATGGATGGACAGTCAGACAGACAGACACTTATATGTATTGCAAGCACAGAAAAATAGATTCACAATGAATAAGATTTTTGTGTCCTGTAATTAACAGGTTTTCTTTCTTGACCCTT